>JAODUG010003509.1:0-10000 GCA_027564795.1 Aphredoderus sayanus
TCAAGAACACAGATTGCAACACATTTGTCAACAAACATTAAGAAAAATATACATTTTATGTGCATAGAAGAAGTAGGGATGTTTTACTAAAAACATTTTACTTAAAAAATTGGACAAAAAACATTAATGCTTTTATATTTGTGTTCAGTGTATTGACTATTGAGATTCCATTTTAAGGCCATAATACGTTTATTTATTTTGTGATTTTCTAAATTCTCCATAAGAAAAGGCACATTTTTTATTTTATTTAAATGTGTAAACACAAGGGAATATTACAATGAATAGTACCAGGAAGCTTATTGGTTGGACCAAACTTTTCTTTCTTCTTTGTTTAGAGCATTATGTATAATCAGCACAGCTTTGTTATTCTCTTGGTGGTTGCAGCTATTTAGCTGTCAATAATTTTTGGAAATAGCATCTGTGGTGTGATTTAAATATGGTGGGCCTATAATATAGTTTGCTATAGCAGACATATCTTTTTCAACAGTCCACAAGGACTACGCAGTGAAAATATGTTATATTGTGTGTATATATACCTTTGCAAATCATACAGTATGTCAGTCAGATATCTCATATTTAGCTCATATTTCTCCAGTTGTTTTGCTATTTGTTATGTTCCTCTGCTATCCTTTGACCATTGGTGGCTTGTGTTTTCACTTTCCTTTGTCCCACTTTGTTAAGGGCTTCTCAGGCAAGACACCTGATTGGCCCAGAGGTCCTTCTGCCACTGAAGCCTTATTGATCGTACCACCTGCTATCTTTGCTGAATTTTTTGTATTTTCACAGAATACGGCTGCAGAATGAGCGCAACCAAGCAGGGTGACCTCTGCATGGCCCAGCGAAGTTTAATAGCGTACATGCTTTCACAACCGCCATGTCAGCCAAAGGCTCTGTGTCTGCGTTGACAATCTGAATGTAAAGTGTACAAATACATGGTTATGCAAAATCTCGACAATCGTTAACCAACACTGAGTTGTTGCCTTGCAATCATTTCTGTGGGTGAGGATGAAACGGCTTTGTGCTTTACAGTGGGGGGATGGGGTGCTTATTTTGTTTAAAAAAATAAAAAAGGAAGAAAAAAAGAGATTTTGTGCCCCCCTCCACTGTTTGTGAATGGCAGAGGTATGTCTGCGGCATATTTCTGCTTAAATTTCTTTTTTTTTAACTTCTATTATGGACCCGTTTACAGCTTAAGTGTTGTCAATGGGCTCCCTCGCTGCCACCCTACCCCCCATGCTGAAAATAGATTAGCTTTTTAAAGGAAAGTCAATTATATAATTAAAAAAATGTATTTTAATGAAATTCTTGTTTTCATATCGAAGAGCTGTTGACAAATAAAAGTGGAGAGCTGCAGATGACAGATAAATGTCACATAACGTGTTTTAAATTAAACTGTCTCTCTTGTCTTTCTTGTTAGCATGAAACAAGCTAAGAGCCCACCAAAACTTTACCAGCAACATGTTAGATAAGATTAGGAAAGCTATTAACTGCATTTTAAAACAATGGCTACCACTGTAATAGGAAATGAGATGAAACATGTTTAATAACTTACATAATAAGATAAAAAAAATAGTTGTGATTGGTTTACAGATGCAATAAGAAATGCTGGAAACAGTTTTGAATTCGGGGTTATTGAGTTAACCCATCTTTAATGTTCAAATGATTAAACTAAAGTGCCATTTGTCAAGGCCATGTGGTTGGGCTATTGTCATGGGAGCCAATAGCCTACATGCAGTGGGGGGAATCTGGAGGGTAGGGGAAATGGAATACAGCCATTAGACGGCCCTTCATTTTTAGTTTCTATGGGTGGAAAAATAATGTACATAGTCTACAGCGGTGCCATCATCATGTTTCTGTGGACTTCTGCACACTGTCGTCCACATGCCTGCATGTGTTCGCTAAGCACGTGGAGGGGGGGTGGGGGGGGGGTGCAGCCGCCGAGGGAGCCGTCTGGCAGCTGCGCTCGGCGACCGTGCCTGTCCTGCTGTCTCCACGCCCACACACACACAGCTGTGCGCCGCGCAGTCCAGTCTTGCCGTGGGGTTAGAGGCACTCACTCGCATACACTCACCGGCACGCAGCAGAGCCGCGCCAGAGTGACGGGTACAGCGTCACTTATTTACGCCTTCGCACACCTTTGAAAATCCGGCTGCTTTCATGGATTCAACGTAATATATATATTATTATTTTTGTTTGTTTTAACCCTCCCGCGGTCCTAAGGCATTTCAGCAGACTACCAGCAGAGGGAGCCAACCACGGAGTGTCACGGAGTGCCCTCTACTGGCGAGTGCACCGGGTCATTTTGACCCATAGGACAGCGGGGGGTTAAATCAGATGCCACAGCAGCAGCAACAAACAATGACTTCAGATACGCCTGAACAGCGGCAGCGCTTCACTATTCAGTGGTTAAGAAGGAGTCCACCAAAATGCCGAGAGGGTATTGCAATGGATTTCAAATATAATAGACAGTTGCTGTCTGTGCTGTTCCATGGCAAGTGCGCCAAAGACCATGTGCAGAGAGAGAAGAGAGAGAGAGAGAGAGAGAGAGAGAGAGAGAGAGAGAGAGAGAGAGAGAGAGAGAGCAGATGAGAGAGAGAGAGAGAGAGAGCAGAAGAGAGAGAGAGAGGGAGAGAGAGCTTGGCCCTGGCAGAGGTGGGCAGACTATTTCTGTGTTGCCTACAACCACTGACAGAGTGCAAGTGTTTACTGTACTGCCGTGCCACGGTTCCTCACAGCGGGGGAGGTTGAATGATGGTTGTTGCAGCACCTCCTGTCCGTTGCAGGGACAGCGGCTATTTATAATCTCATAATCCGACGGCTATTGTACTCTTTAATACGTTGCCAACGGAACATTTAATTTTTAGGATTTATGTTTTTAGATACAAGAGATACCACCGAGATGATTTTATTTCCCCTTAAGAAACAAACGTGTCTTCCTTGGTAGAAAATATTTGTACTTGTTTTACAATTATGTTTCTGTTTAACCCTTGTGATTTCCTTTAAAATATCGTATTTGTCCACCAGGCGGCGCCATCTGATTGGGTATGATTTTGTGTGTTTTTTAATTGGCATTGCTGTGTGTATTTATTTATTTCTTTATTTATTATTTCTTTATGTATTTGTGTTGTTTTATTTCGTGCCTTTTAACCTGTTGTCCTCGGGTTTCAAACACACACCTTGTTGTGCCAGCTGTGCACATCATATGTCTGTGTAAACTGTAGAATTAGGTTAAGCGCCTTCTATTTGCCACAAAGGGCTAGTGATTTGGGTCATTTTGACCCGAAGAACATCACAATGGATCGAAATTGTTAAGAAAAAGCCAACCGTGTTATCTGGTTCAAAAAGACGGTGTTATGAAATTAAGGTGTTTGATGAACCATACAGTACAGTCATTATCCCACAAGATGGCACTAGTAATACACGTCACGTTATAAACAACACCAATAGAAGGGTCTCAGTGAGACACCAGCAGGCCCATAATAAATAGAGAAACCACATTACTTTTAACTCACTCTTTCTACACTCCCATCCCAAAATAACTACCAATAGAACTCAACGGATTGATAAGTAACTCTTGAAATGAAATAAATAGCTAGAGGCAACTTTTGTCCACATTTTGGATGCGGTAACAAAATGTAATTTTCAGGAATAGCCTAAATCACATTCTAAATTTCACAATGGTTTCATATCCTAAGCCAGGTATATAGGCAACATTCTTTGAACCCGATCGGCCACACACAGAATCTCAATATCTTTTATGATATTGTACTGGCTGCTGCTGCTGTCACCATGGACGACTATGATACTGTAAACAAGTGCTGGAGGGGTTTTTCTAGTTTTCTAGGCAGAACAGAGAAAATACAAGGGTCTTGGGGGGGGGGGGGGTGCTTTGAAACGAGACCCTCCAGTTTTAATAGGACTGTAGACCCAGACGGACGGCTGGTCAGACCTCCTCACCCCGCTGGCCTCAACGTCTCGCATCTCTCTCGCCGCGAGGACCAGTGGGGCGTCGTCATGGCGATGGCCGGTCTGACATCATCAACTGCAACATGGTCCCTGGATTTAACTGTAGCTCAACTGTATACCTCAAAACACCTCCTGTTTTTGGGCAGCCCACCTCGTTTGGGGAGCCCATGAAAAATCCATATTGGCGTTTCACATTATATGAATTTGAGTACACAACCACCAAACCATTTTAATTGTGATGCTGATGGTCCTATACTGTACATTAGATTGACTTTCATGGTTTATACTGTACTCTGACCCCAACAGGCATGAAAAGCAGTGGATGGGCAAGCTGTAATATCTGTAACAAGCTCGTAAGTTAGGTTGAACCATCCCATTCATAATAACTCCCGAGGCAATTGACTCTCACGACTTCACAGAAGCCTCCCATGTCCCCCCCGAGACCTTGCCAGAAACACTGTAGCAATAGCAGCTTACACAAAACTACCCATTTGTACTATTTCCTAAGCTTAATATTTCCTGTTCTCCTTGACAAGAGCACACAGACAGCATCAAGTTTAATACACACTATACGATTTGATGTGAATGGGAGGGGAAACGATGAAAATCAACACTGATTTTATGAACTTTTCAGAACTGCCTCGAGGGCTTGGCAGTACCCGTGTCAGTTTATTTGAAATATGTTTGCAATTATTGCATTTGTTAACTCATGCCACTATTTTTGTCTTGACACATCGCTTTAGGCCATTGACATTATTGATTTAAAAATACAATATGGTTGCAGTCTGCACAACCCTGAACCCCATCCATAAAACATTTACATAATATAATATGTTGAGCTCTCATTTACACATAATCTGATTCATTGTCAGATGTCATGATTCGTGTGTTATTGTTATTTTATATGTAAGTCACAGTATGGCACCATCTTTATTTATGCGGTGAGACATTCTGTGCTTGTTACAATTTCGCAGAGCCAGCCTTTACTTGTGTAATGTCTGGGACACAGTAGACAACCTCTTTCGTTCATTTGCACTACATCACATTCAGTCTACGTATCACCCTCATGCTAAGAGTCTGAGACACAGACACCTGTAAGGATGTCTAGAGCTATCAGGAATTGGATTAGTATTTTCATTCGCTGTTAGCATTGTCACTTACAAGACTCTGGTATGACCCTAATATAATGCTTTAACTTTTGCCTTTATAAGAACTGCAAAAAGCTAGACTTGTGTTGTTTAGTTTCCCAAACAAATTCCTCAGTAAAAGATTAATGTCTGATTTGGTCATTGAGTTATGTAGTCATGCATATCACCTAACTCTGCAAAATGTAAATCATAGAACCCCGTTAAGTATGTTTGCAACTTATATTTTGACACGGTGGAGATGCATTAGCCTACTGCACATAGCATATAATAGCTTTGGAGTCAAGATCCGCCTACTTGACAAGAAGAGGTATATCGTTTGACATTGCACAACTTACAACTAAGCCCACCTGCCATTGGTTACTGCTTCACAATGTGCCTGGAACTGTAGAAGACAATTTCCAAATGTGATAAACTAAAATGGCCAAGCTGCCTACCTAACACCTAAAAATCATACATATGCACATTGATTATACAGTCTTGTGATTGACAATGCTAACAGCCAATGACATGCTTGGAACGAGTTGTGGTGTGTGTCAGACTAACTACAGACCTACACACATCCTACTGTTCCCTACCCCTCCCTCTTAATCCTTGTGATGTCCTTCGGGTCAAAATGACCCAAATCACTAGCTCTTTGTGGCAGATAGAGGGCGCTAAACCTAATTTTACAGCTTACACACACATATGATGTGCACTGCTGGCACAACAAGGTGTGTGTTTGAAACTGGAGGACAACAGGAGGGTTAAAAGGCACAAGAAAAACCCCAACACAAATACATAAAGAAATAACTAATAAAGAAATAAATACAAACAGCAGTGGCAATTAGAAAACACACAAAATCATACACAATCAAATGGCGCCGCCGGGTGGCCAAATATGATATTTTTAAGGACATCACGTGGGTTAATAATGCACAATATTATGTTTTATGAGAAACGTGGACATTGGTTTTGGTCTAAATACAAGAAACCGCTGTCAAAATAGAAAACGATAAAACAGGAACAGAAAGATTTTGTTTTCCATTTATGAGATGTTAACTATTTTTCAGAGCCTGGAGAAGAGTGACAGAAGGAAGAGTGATATGTGACAGGCTTGCCTGCCATAGACACAAGTAACTTTTCAGCAAGTATAGTGGACAATTCAATTTCTCATGTGACATCTCATTTGTTCTACCGAGACATAACCTGTAAATATTCACTCCACTGACATTCCTAAAATTAGATCTTAACTGGTACATTTTTGACGTAAATATAACAGTGTATAAATGACTCAGTAAGCGCAATTTTCTAATTATGAAAAACAAAGTCTCAACATTGTTACATTTCCACTTTGTTATTTGAAAGATAGAGCATCAATTACAAGTGGAGTGTTTGTTGCATGTCACTGTCACTTCGGAAATAATATTTTACCTGACAGCTTGATAGGCAACAATATAGATTAAATCACATTCACTGCATTCCTCCTAGCACAGAAATAAGAATGTGTATGAACTGTTGTGCTATTGAACAAAAGCGGGCATTTAGGCCTACATTTATAGAAGAAAAAACAAGAAGAATTCAGAAAGATATTATCAAATAAAAATGGTAAGAATAAAGAGGCAGTTAACTGAAAACTTTAATCACATCTTGTCTCAACCAGATATAAAAAAAGATACATATTTAAGCAAAAATCTACGCTATCACTATAAATGTAAGCTGTGGTCAAATAGCGGTTTGGCCCTGTATTGCATTTTCACACTACAGTAAATCCACTCCAGCTCACATTTTTAACACTAGAAATAAATGAGCACAGCAGAATACTGGCAACAATACGTTTCCTTTATATAGCTATTATTGAGGATATGGTTGAAACTAAATTGCAGGTAATGCACAGATGGACATGACATGCCATGACGTGACAAAGCCAGAGTGCAATGTGAGCATTCAAAATGCTGAATTCAGACAATTGCGAAAAAAACAAAACAAAACAAAACACGTTTTATCCAATTCAGGCTGGATGACATTTGTGTCCAACAATGGATTACCTTAGTATTACATGGTTAAAAAAGAAATAAAAAAGAAAAGAAAAGACAACTGAAACATACTAATAGCGTCAGTGATGCCACGTTACGCGTTACTGAACGCATCCCACTTGCCCTCCTCAGATCCTCCCGAGCATCCGGGCGATCCACCAGTTGCAGGGCATGACGATCTGACAGATGACCCGCCCGCCTTGGTAGTAGTACGGCCAGGGGTTGAAGCCCCCCAGGGGTTCGTGGTAGCGCTGGCAGTAACGGTAACCGCGGCGACAGTGCTGACAGCAGTAGCCGCGGTCGTCCAGGCGGTTATCCAGCTCGAGCCCGACGTCCCTCTGCCAGAGGACACACGTGGTTACGCGCTGGGACACAGGGTCGCGCGCATGACAAACACCGGCAGTCACACAGCCCCCCCCCCTCCCAAGGCAAGGACAGAGACCCCGGCCGTTGACTGTGAGAGTGGACGAGCCTGCGTTGGCTGTAGGTCAGGTGAAGAATATGAAAAAGCTAAACAGGCGTGATCCGGAGAGATCAAAATGGATGCCGGATACCTGTGACGACAAGATGAAGATACCGGCTTCAGCGGCGTTCGCCTGGACTTAAGCTGCGGGAGCATAAAAGACGAATATCCTTGACCTTATATTATGCGAGAGGTGGCAGTCAGTCAGAGCACGGCGCTATCTCTGATCCCCATGTCTTAGAGCCCCTGCAGGGGGTATCTGACGCCGGTGGTTTTACCATAATTATACTATTTATGTCCTTCCTGGCTTTTGCATCAAATTTGCTTCTACTTCCACATCGTGGTGTCCTCCCTCTGACCTTGATGTTAAGTGGATGGTGCGTTACTCGTAATTAGCTAGTAATGATCGCCTAATAAGGATTCTTTCATTTGCTATCACTGGTTGCCTCTGAATTTATAAGGGGTGCCAAATGAAACCCAAACTAAAGGTAAATTGGGTAGAATTAATGGCTCTTGGATTTCTTCATTGTGCCATTTGGTCCATGCCCTCTATGTGGGCATGAGTGCTATGCCTTTGATCAAGAGCAACTCCAAATGGAGTTGGGTGAAGTGGCTCTTATCTCGGCCCACTAGTTGAGACAACGAGTGCCCTCGGTATGCATCTGACCACATTTCAATCTCCTGTAGAAAATGAATCCTCCGAGACAATCCAGCAGTGTCTCGTTAAAAAGCCTGGATGCAGAAGTCAGTGGTTCTCCCCCCAGACCTCACATCAAGAACAAGCAGGCATAATTCTCTACAGTGCTAACTATTCCCCATCCGCTTTCAAAATGTGGATGGAGAATTGTTTAAATAGACGAAAGCCACAGGAATGAGAAGCGACAGGAAATAATGATTTAAGGAGGCAGTGATTCATTTTTGTAAGGAAGTGAGTAGTTAGAAAATTCAACAGCCAAAAAAAAAAGAAAAAGTAAAAAAAAAATCATGCAGACAATTATTTATTGCAACTGGCTGTTAGTGCACTTCAGCATTCCAACATTCAACCAGAGTTATTATAAAGCAATGCATACTTTAAACATACACAGTCATAGATTGTGACAACTGCAGGTAGACACATTACTATTGTTTCAGTCTAGCTCAGGGTCATTCACTTCCAGACAACAATATGACAATCAACAATCCAACAATCTGTTATGGAATATACACAACAAGCTGTCAATGGATCAGTGATAACCATAGCTGTTTCTCACAGCCCACACATGAATGCAAAAAAAAAAAAAAGAAACTTCCTGAAAATATTTTATTCAAATGATGTTTCGTTTATCAAAACAAACAGCCAATAGGTAGCATTGTACCTTAAAGATAATTAATCAGAGCTATCCTTTTTAAACGGAGGGCACATATTAATCACTCTGGCACTGACTGACTTCCCATCTTGTGTGGAATGCTGTAGCGATAAGAATGGTGCATCATGGGAAATCTTGGGCAGCCACTCACAAACAAGCAGCATTAATGAAGAGTAAAAGTCATTACTCCCGCACTGCATCTGATTTCATCATCAAATACACACAAGCGCACACACACACACACACACACACACGCACACACACACACACACACACACACGCACACACACACACACACACACACACACACACAGCTTCATGCATATTAGGA
This sequence comes from Aphredoderus sayanus, assembly GCA_027564795.1. Taxonomy (NCBI): domain Eukaryota; kingdom Metazoa; phylum Chordata; class Actinopteri; order Percopsiformes; family Aphredoderidae; genus Aphredoderus; species Aphredoderus sayanus. The sequence goes on from JAODUG010003509.1 coordinate 9,267, forward strand.
GGTACAGGATATGAATAAGTCCACGGAGTAGAAAACTTTGTCAGTCATTCAATAAGATGTAACGAATGAAAGCATGACTCCGTTAATTTCCACACTTGTTGGAGCTATTTCACACACCCTGATTAACATTCTTCATGGGCGTGGAGCACATGCCCGGATATGTTATTAAATCTCATTGCAGAGCTCATCACATTCAATCTGATTTCAAATGAAAACACCCGGGACATGTCTGTTTAAGAACCCACTCTGTGGACCAATATCTTTTAAATGTATTGTTGTTATTATTATGATTATGTATCAACAAATAGGACCACATTCTGTATATAAAACTATATACTGCAATGCAGTCTAAACTATTTATTCATTTACAGAGTGGATAAAAATGCATTTATACTAATTTTACAATAACTACTATATAAAAACCTTCCTATTTTGATTTCCATACACTATATAGTGTATAATATATGAACAGAATTGTTTGACTCCATTTCCTAAGAAAATACTTAATCGTAAGAAATATTCTTGATATACAGTATTGTGAGGTATTGTTCATGTACAGTATAGAGTACTGCACAACCCACCCAGATATTGTACAAATATAGCTTGGAAGCCATAGAACTCAATTGTAGTCCAAATATTGTAACTTCCATGTTCTATTGACCAAAGCAACAGCACAGCCATGTGAACTGTTTGGATAGTTGTGAGAAAAATAAGCTTATATGGCTCCCAAGGTG
>JAODUG010003510.1:0-11229 GCA_027564795.1 Aphredoderus sayanus
AGGTTTAGCGCCTTCTATCTGCCACAAAGAGCTAGTGATTTGGGTCATTCTGACCCGGAGTACATTACAAGGGTTAAGGATAATATACAGTATGTTTCACATCCACAAGCCATACTGTGTTGTCACTAGTGATTTTATGGCTGGCCTCAACGGTGCCCTGGTTGAAAATACTGCGATAAGTAATGAAAAAAGAACAAAGTTCTTTATAATGGTCTATTTAACCTTCGTTATGTCCTCCGGGTCAGAATGACCCAAATCACTAGCTCTTTGTGGCAGATAGAAGGCGCTAAACTTACTTCTACAGCTTACACACATATATGATGTGCACTGCTGGCACAGGAGGGTTAAAAGGCACATAAATTAACACAAATACATAAAGAAATAATGAATAAATAAATAAATACACACAGCAATGCCAATTGAAAAACACACAAATCACACACAATCAGATGGCGCCGCCGTGTGGCCAAATATGAGATTTCAGAGTACATTACGAGGGTTAAATTTTAAAGGAATAAAGTCCATTTAAATGTATTGAAACAAACCATTTGCTTAAGATGCATAATTACAATAACAACTAAACTAAACTGTGCTTATGCGGATCAGGGGGTATTACAACCAACTGAAGTATTTTCCATTAGAATAGAAATAATGCCCATAGTTTGGGCAATTTATAGTCACAGCTTGGAGTGTTTTTTAATGGCTAAAGTGATCATGGCCACAAACGCACTTGATAGTGTCCTTATTATGTCCCTTCATTTAATTCGCATAAAAGCATATTTCTAGAGGGTTAGCCAATTTGCTCCGATACAACATATTTCTGCGTGATCTTATTAGCATGTCACATCACTGTTAGCATGAGCGTAAGCAAGTACTGAGACTGGTAGCCGGTAGCTTGTGAGATGTGTACAGTTTGTCCTGTAAAGCATCAAACAGCAACACAGAGTAGATAGCGTGATTGAGAGGCCTTAGTTAAAGACAACAATTTTTCAGCAGAGACCAGCGAGCTGACATACTTAAAGAGCAACACAGACAAAAATAACACACTGGGACTTAATAAATACATCCAGTATCTGGTTTACCTGGCATTTACAGATCCCACACAATTCAACGGGCTCTCTGGGCGGCTCACAAGAAAAGCCCTTGATCCTACATCAAAGTGCACAGGAGTCATGTTTAATTGAAGCCCAAAACTTTAAACTCTAAAACACTGTGTGGTTAATAAATAAATAATGGGATAAAAATGCCAAAACCCATCGCGTGTCTACACTGAGAGAGCCGTATCGTGCACTAAAACAGCTAAACCTATTGGCAGGGAGATATCAGGAAAAATAAGAGAATGGAGATACTACATTGTGATAACCGCTGCCACACTGATTGACCACTAGTTACTATTTCAGTGTTTTTGCACTCATTGTTGTTGCCGATGCAGCCCCGGGTTTAGCAGAACAACATGTTAGTTAGCTTTTATTTACCGGTATGTCTGACACTACAGAATCACTTAAAATCTATATACAACAGTTACTTAGCTGTATGAATAAATTAGACACTAACACATAGCTGATAGATACGGTATATATGTGAGAAAAGCTAATAGACAGCGTAACTACTTGCATTTCATAATATGTTACTGATCACTGTATAATGTGGGACATTGTGTGCATACATAAAAAATACATTTAATTATTTCCACACAATGGCACCATTTTAAAGTGAAGCGCATTGATTTGTCTGTTGTTGTTTTTTTATCTACAAAGCAGTGCCATGATGACCAGAATAGTTTGAGTATGTATATAGTAATGTTCTGCATGGGTAAAAATATAACTGCCTTTGTTTGCCCAATATTTGGGGAAAACTTTAGAAAATTTAAAACAAAACATTCTGCAGAATAATTTGATGCATTTGATATACAGTAAGTAGTTTCTTCTTTTACTGTATTGAATTTAAAAACAGTGGTTGGATGGTATCAGAGTAACTACATTGTCTACTGTATATGAAAGCTATAGATTTTATTAAACTGGCAAAAAGGAGGATGTATACTGCATCAACTTACATCGAAAATACAGGTTTATTGGGTCATACAATAATTAAGCAAAATGATTCACTTGCTCTCATTGCCCTGTGGGCTTAGAAGATTTACTATGATTGTGTTGCATGTGCAGTATATGCTGTGCAGATTATGGGTGAAGAGGCGGTAATTGCATCCTGACATGGCAGTAAGATGCTCCCTGGGGAGGAGGTCCTGTATGAGAAGACTCCGCCCCATGCGAAGGGTTTTAAGCACTGTGGAGCTTTCTGATTTGTTTATAGGCGAAACAAAATAAAACCTTAAATGTGCAGGGGAGAGGCTATTTAATGCATTCAGGGCTCTCCCCAATGAGTGAAATAATGATCTCTGCTCCTGTTTTTACAGTAGTGCTGTTAAGGTTAACTTGTTGTCCTCCGGATCAAATTGACCCAACGCACTACCTCTTTGTGGCAGATAGAATTCAAATTCTAGAGCTTACACAGAAATCAGGTTTCAAACACACAAGGCACAACAAGGTAGTGTGTTTGTAACCCCAGGACAACTGGAGGACATCAGAAGGGTTAAAAGGCACAAAAAACAAACAAATACGTAAAGAAATAAATAAAGAAACACACACAGCACTGACACTAAAGAGATCTACACAATCAGACACAATCAGATGGCGGGGTCTGTTGCCTTAAAACGGTAGTGTGTTTGTAACCCCAGGACAACTGGAGGGTTAAACACCATATGGTTAACTTCAAAAACTAAAATAATTCCATTGTTTAGCCTGCTGTTAATGATTTTATGATTTCATGAGTTTGCAGACCACCAGGTCCACATGACGTCACCATTGGGTGGGGTTTAGAAGAAACAGCCCAGGAAAAACTGCAAGCATTTCTACTGGGTTTGACATGAGACTGCCAATCCTAAACTCAGCATGATAACTGCAGGACAGATTCATAATGTAAAAATAACACAGAATAATAATCAGAAAAATACTAGTGTGACAAATTATTAGATTAAGCAGAACATATTGAATTGAACAAGTGATTATCGGGGTAGGGTGCAATCCCATTCCCACATACAAAAATTATATGTGATATGGAAGATGTATGACAGCATACAATATGCTGTGTTTCTTTTACTTTGACAATACAAGCATGAGTTTAGTTTGTTATAAATTGCATTTGCAACAATTCACCGCACAAAGATGAGTGGCGCAAGTGGGCACGATAAGTGATTGAGTTTTCAGATCTATAGGTCTACCGTTTTTTATCTTTTTTTTATTGTTTTTAGTTTCGACTATAAACTATACCGTAGGCTATACACATTAAATAATACACTGAAACGTGTACTCATGCGTGCAACCGTAATCAATTTCACCTGTCATCATTTCCATGTTTGTGAGATGAGATGCGACGTTATGGAGCATACAAACACATCCAATATTTTTCCTTCAACGCCCTTTAAAAAGTCAAAAGAACAGCATTTCGTGAAAAATATTGACGTATAGGTTAAGCACGGTAAAGCCCCCTCCTACCCACACCGAACACGCGCACGAGCGCACGCCACACGAACAATTTCAGTTATCTGCTTCTTTATTCCCCCCCAGCATCCATAACATGCCATTACCCACACTGTATCAATAACCTTCAAGGGCAACGGCAAGCGACACTGAATCCGGAGTTTTGCATTCTCCCAGTCAACTTTAAAATATAATTTTATTGGATCATTATCAGTTTATTCATTGTAAGCGATACGTTTGCTCTATGCCTACATACATGCCTGCATGTTGGGATTGCACTTGATCATCTTTCTTCAATGTCCAACATTGTATTATTACACACACACACAATTAGAACGACACACCGAGGAAAATATAAGGTAGCCTACATAATACAGACTTACTTCAAGACGGCACTGTCCCCCTGTCTGACAGTGATGTTGTCCTTTAATAAAGAATCTCCGCTTCTAGCTGGAACTCCTGCAGGTACAAGGAACAACAGTTTTAGTCCGAGGACAACGAGGTATTTTCCAGAGACCGCGAAACAATCAAGAAATCCCATTTTGTTAGCTACTGCGCAACTTCCACGAAAACTTGAACGTCAGATAATTCCTCGAGTCGTCCGCCGCGCACCACCGATTCTACTCCACGGTTTTAATTGTGGTCGAATTAAACCCAGAGCGGATGGACTCTAAAAAACAGTGTCCCAATTGTGTAAACGAAGAAAAGTGCGTGTGTTCAGTGGACGGGAGGGGGGAAATCCCGAGCTTCTCTCGAGCTGGATTCGGTAGAAACCACCGCTTTTCTTCTGAGAAATGCGGACCTTCTCCTCCGCTTCAAACTGTAATCGCCGTGAAATGGATGCTCGCGCACAGATGCATCAGCCAAGCGTGTGCCTTGTGTCCCCCCTCCCCCCACTCCCCGCCTTTCAGTTCGCCAGCGCGAGGACGCCGACGCTGGAGACAAGTAAGACTAAGTGGATAAATATATCCGTGTAGTGTATTTATTAATAAAAGTTGCACTGGTTTTGTATTAAAAAAACAACAACTCTCGGTGCACGAGCCGCCAGGTACAGTCACTGGACAGGACTGTGACAGGGGAGCTCGCGCCGCGTTTGGAGAGTCTAACACTCCGCAGTGCCCTCGCGCGCGCGTGGGTTAAAGCCCTGCGCTGTGTGTACCTGCTGTACTCGTAGCCTATGCACGCGTTGTCTGAAAATTAACTTCACGCGCCCACGGCGGGTCGGGAACACCGTCGAGTTGTTATTATATTCAGATCAGTGCCAGTGTTCACCCACAGCATATACAACGGCTTATCATTATCATTTGCTCTATACAGAACTTGTCAGAAATATGATACAAGACAATTAAGGTAATACAGTAGGTGTACTTATTCAATCAAGCAAATGTAAATACATGTAATGTAGTATGTACTACAAAAATATATAATGTACTGAAGGTATGCCTATTTTTAATAAAATATGTGTTAACATAATTGTAAAGTAACTACTGTATTTGTGTCTGTCTTATAGATAGGCCATGTGTATATTATTTACTTAAGCATCGATTTAACTGGCTGTTAAAATATTTGATGGGAGAAACAGCTAGTGCTATTGGTAGTAATCACCATTACTGGTGAATGAAGAGGCACTTGGCATCTCTTTTGCGTAGTGTCAAATGTCTTTAAGAGTGCAAACTGGTTAAGTATGGAAAGATATTGGTGGTGTGCTAATTGACCCTGTTATGTGTTCATCAATCCTGTCTTGCATTGCCTACTATTGACTATACAATCTAAAGCCTTTCCTAAAACATAAAAAACACCAAGTTAACAAAACATGATCGACTACAATCAAGAAAGCCACAGGCTACCATTTTGCAGGTGCAAAATAGTACATCTAAATTTTATTGCCAGCTCCCTGGTAGCTGCAACTGGAGCACAAACATTTTAGCACAGGAAACATAGTGTACCCCAAGGACTCATGAGCAGCATTCTAAGATATTGGTCCACTCTCTCCTGTTTGTATATCCCCATTGCATCTATTTCCACCATTTTGAGACCACAGCTAACAAGCACATTGCTCCTGATGTTAATATGCATGGGAATTGATTAGACAAAGCTCGGGATATGGAGGTCATTGCTTGTTTTGACACACAAGCAGCCCGTTAAATTTACCATGCCTTCATTCAATTTACGCTAAGGTTGTTATTGAGGAATTATGATGATGGCTCAGAGAAATTGGGCCAAGATAAGCGTTAATTAAAATGATATCTGCCTGGAATTGCAACACAAGTCTCAAATACAAGACCATCTTAATGCTTTTTAAATTAAAAACTCTTGCAGACCTCAGCAACATCTTAGATATGTGGTCTTAATTAGAGTCACGGGTGCAAGAAGGGGGGGTGGCTAAATCACTCTTACAAGCACTCCCCAGCTGATTAAGGTGTCAACATTTGGTGGAATAATGTCGTATTTAAACATAGCCCAGGTAAACATTACAGCCACCATTAACAAGGGAATACAAAAAAATACAATTAAAAGGGTGAGTCAGCGATTCTGGAGATGTTGATATTTTAACTCTATCAAAACAAAACACATCTCCATTCAATGTGTTTAGGGTGCTCCCTCAGAAGCCCCCCCCCCACCCCCCCTCCCTTTGGACACACATTGCCGAAGCTGGGATAGTGTTGTGTGGTCTGCACCACTTTGTTTGTTTTCCTCTTTACAGAGCCAGGGCTGTGTAGAAACATTGGATTATTTTCTTCAGCGTGCACACAGAACAGACAGCTAGTGGATCATGAGGAGATATTCTCTGAATTTGACAAATGTTTACAACTCCACCTTTAACAGAAGGCAATGCTATACCATTCATGAAAAAAGTAAAATAATCCCAGGAATAATATGCATATCAGATATAGATTGTGTGCATTATTCTTTTGTGGTTATTGCGAGACTCGTTGCCATGTCAACCTTCATTGGCGGGCTGATGGCAGTTCCAGGGTGCCAAGCATGCAGAAATGACAAAATGGAGTGGCAATGTTTAGTGCAGGCACTTCATGAACCATTCCGGATGTGCTCAAGGATAAATATATGATAGCTTATTCATTCTTACTTTGAGTAAATAAAGTCTCGAAATCAATTTACATTTACAGCATTTAACAGATGTCCCAGTGTCCCATGACACCACATAAACACTGGACTCTGCTTTGGTCAAATAATGCAAACGAGAATCATTTGTATAATGATTTGAATAAAGTGTATTTCATTGGTCAGTGGTCACAGAATCTGTAGTCGATGCAATGTACCTCCCTGACTGAGCATAACGTTAGTTCAGGCAGATCATGAAGAAAAGTTTAGCCTAGATTATTTATCAGCGGATCTCAAACAGCTGACAGATCAGCTGATGGCTGCTTTACATGCATTGGCCAAATCGTCCAGGGCGCCTTACTTTAGCTGGCTAAGCCCGCCCCTTCCTGCCGCTTCCTCTGCAAGCCCCCTCTGCAACCCACCATCTTCCCATGCCCCTCCTTTTTCTGCCATGTCTGTCTTAATCCATGTCTGTTGTCATTGACACTTGCTCTGTTCTGTGCCCTGTCTTTGCTGATCTCCCAGAACAGAGCCATGCCGCCAAATACTGTATAATTAACCGCAATGCAGAAATAATACTTTATTTTGACAACAAGTGGTTCTGACGGAAGTACAGACGTATTGCTGTGCAGATAATAGAATTATCACGTACTGTACATCATTTCTTGTAAACATTGCCTCAATAGACTATGATCACCAGATCAGGCCAGATCCGATATAAATATGTATTATAATTGGCTGTAAAACCACTATATTGTCAGGATGTTATTTCTTAACATTTCTGAAATTTTTTTTTGTGATGCAGTACATGAACCATCAATCATAATTCATCATGATCATCAATCAATGCATGTTTGTGATTGGAGGGTTGGGATGATGGGTGTTACATAGGGTGGTATTATTAGTTGTTTTATTACTTGTTTGTATTACTTACTACTATTAATTGTTTTTATTGACTTTGTAGTGTGAATCACTTTGTGTTACATGTATTTGTATGAAAAGTGCCATATAAATAAAGATTTATTGATTGATTGATTGAATCAATAGAAAACATTTTGATTCCACTATACTTTATTCAGCTACATTCATAATATGCTTTCAAAGGAGTGTAGGTGCTTTTGTTATGAAATGTTTTAACATCCTTGAGCCCAGATAACTTCAAGCAAGGCAAATACTTTTTGCCGTGGAAGCTATCAGCTTGGCCTCATCAGATGGCTGTGCAGTTGCTGATTATTTCTGGGCTTTCATGCCTTTAAAGTCACATGTCAGGTTTTATTTGTCCATCCCTGAATCTGTGTCTGTGAAGAGAGTCCATATTCAATCAATTACTGCACATGGAAAAGAGACAGTTACATGCAACAGTAAATAGCATGTTACACGTGGAACACGTTGCATTTAAGGAAAAGTGTACATTTAAGAAAAGCATTAAGTCTGTCTAAGCACCATATACTGTAACTTACTTTCTTATACTACTACTAATAATTATATAATTATACTATATTATAATTAGTTGTAATTCGCTGTTGACCTTACAATATTCATTAAAGTAGATCAGCATAGCCTATATTAGTAACAAAAAAACAAAACGAATGATTGTTTACTGTGTTGGTTAATATGCTTATGTAGTAAACCAAAGTGACCTTACAGGCTCTAAAGATATTAAATACATGTTTGTAATTCATTGAATTAGTGTTGAAAATATATTAACCCTAGAGACCTCCTTGTTCCATATAAACTCACACGTGGTTTCCTGTTGTGCTTGGGTTTTAAACTCACTACCTTGTTGTGCCAGCAGATGGAACCACCTGATTGTATCTGATTGTGTAGTTATCTTTAGTATCAGTGCTGTGTGTAGTTATTTATTTATTTATTTATTTATTTATTTGTTTTTCTGTGCCTTTTAACCCTCCCGTTGTCCTCGGGTTTCAAATGCACTACCTGCCAGCAGTGCACATCATATGCGAGTGTAAGCTGTAGAATTAGAATTGGCGCCTTCTATCAAAGCCACAAAGTGGTAGTGTGTTGGGTCAGTTTGACCCGGAGGACAGCAAGGTGTGTTAAAACACATTGCATTACAATACATACCACAGTGTAGACCAAGGTGGATATTTCATCCTGCACACAAGTTGTTGCCATTAGTGGTGTTATATTGTGGTAAGGATGCCACACAGGAAAGGGTTTTACAAAAAGTACAATATCACTTTTACAGCATCAGGTTTGGTCTGTGTTGGAGGTATGTTCTCTTCAAGGCCTCTATATGATTTATTTATATTTACTGCCAATATTTAATAAAGCTCGATGGCTACAGGTCATTGGTTATTGTATGCCTGGCACGAACAACTGAATTATTTGGGAAGCATCTTTTAAAAAATTACAATGTTGACACGTTGTGTGTGGTGTAATTTCCTCCTCCCAACAGTCACGTTTAACAGGTGTAATAATCACTAACAGAACACTTTGGGTGTGTGTGTGTGTGTGTGCGCGCGCATGTATGTGTGCAAGCATATTAGTTTTCTAATGCATCCAAACAAGGTACCTCAAAGGAGTTTTAACCTTAAGATCAATACAACTTTCTTTCCCCTCACCAGTTTAAATAGTCAATATCTAACCATTTCTAGAAAATCTATTGACTTCACATTATACTCATAAAAGCTGCTTGAGGGTCCTAGCTAAATCCTCCAGCATTAAGCTATCTTGCCTTTCTAAAAGGAGAGTCAAAGTCAAAAGCATCAACAGTGTGTGCGTATGTGTTTAGGTCATCATTTGATTTGATAAATATTTGCTCTTTCCGATCTTCAGTTAGAACTTAGTTTCAAAGTCAGTGATAACACACAAGGTTTAGTTCTGTCCTATAGCCATCCATCTGGATCAAATCTTGGATTAGCACTCCATAAACAGTTTGGCTAGCTGTTATCTTTTACGTTTCAACTATTACCGAGGGGGAGTCGACCCAAAGCCTATCTTGCTAGTCTAGAAAACAGCGATAAGCCTAATGAAGAGCGATATTAGCTCCCATTACTCAATGATGTTTACAGATACAACAATGGCATCATTAACGAGAACTTCCTCTTTGCTTCTTCTCAAACACGTTTCAGCCTTTGTAACTTAACGGGGCATGCAGACCAGGCAAGACATCCCATCAGCAACATATCACTCTGCCAAACACATACTAGCAGGGTGATAGTTAGTCTAGGCGGAGGGATTCTGGTGATAGAAGAAGAATCTGTTATTCTGGAGAAAGACCTCTCCCTTCAATGTCGTTGTCATGTACAGAGCCAGGGCTGTGTAGAAACACTATTAGTTTTTCAGCGTGCACACGGAACAGACAGCTAGCGGATCATGAGGAGATATTCGCTGAATTTGACAAAACAGTGTATTAGTTTATGGTCGCAGACTCCACCTTTAACAAACTATTTTCCTCTCTGCGTTTCGAGCCTGGAGTCAGTTTTCTTAAAATTAACTTGTTGGTTTGTAATATAGCTATGCTAGGTAGAAGTGTCTCTAGCCCGAGGTTAAAAACAATTTGGATGGCGACCACAATGTCCAAGCTCTACCAAAAAGATCTTGCACAGCTACACTTACTTAGCATCACAGGGATGGTCTCTGCTCACTTCAAGGTGAATGCTTCTGTGAGAAATTTCCATTCTAATATTACTCAATTGGAACTAATACCGTAGGATAGGATGAATCAAGCTCTCAGATCATATTTGACACTGACATATGGACAGCAGTAAAATGTCTACAAGATGAGTTTACGCACTACAGATGGTTAATCGACTAAGTTCTACTTTGGGGTTTCCATCAATAACAGCTCTGATTTCAGGGCTGCCACAAAGCTCAAGAATATACAGCGTATCGTGTACACCATCATTAGATTGTGTTCAGCTACTATTTAGCCTTGGCCAAGAGTTCATGATATTCATATGGACATGATAAAAATGGCAGACTGTGGCACTAAAATTCTAATGCTGGTATATATATATTTTAAACTCACCAGGATGTTTAAAAAGCAGCGATTCTACGATTTGCTTTGCCCAGTCCAGAAACGTTGTACCTCATAATATAAATTATTATTATTATTATTATTAGTAGTATATAGGTCTAGATTATTTGAGAAGATATGGAGTAAATAACCCACACACCAAATGTAGGGCCAAATACAAAAATACAAATCATATTTTGTATTGTATTTGTCTTTTATTAAGGCTTAAAATCAATTTAAACAGATACTGTAAAGAAAGCTTGTAAGTGTGGCATCGCTTAGGGTAAGAATTATTTGCTTACTATTGGCAGGGTTTTATTGCAGTGCAGGCGTAAAAAAACAACAAATAGAAGTGCTGAGATCAGGTGCCAAATATTGTCCCATCATGCTAAAAGAATGAACTTATAAAAGGCATCTTGGTAGGCTATAGTAATTAAAGGGGTTTCAAACAGCCATACAGTTTAATAACTACATAGTCTATATATAACATACTGTACATTAGTATGTAGTATAGTCAGAGACATTATAGAGGAGACAGACCACTTAGATAATTCTGAATATACAGTAACTATATGGGAGAAGTACCAGAGACATTATATAGAGGAGACAGACCACTTAGAGAGTCCTCAATAGAACTCTATAGGAGAA
>JAODUG010003511.1:0-10685 GCA_027564795.1 Aphredoderus sayanus
CCCCCCCCCCCCCCCCCCCCCCCCCCCCCCCCCCCCCCCCCCCCCCCCCCGCTCCACCATATGTCTATAAATAAGAGTGCCTTGTTCAGACACACAACAATAAAGTCCCCACACACAACAATACAGACCCACGAGCACACACACACACACACACTAACACAACAATACAGACCACAGACCCCCCCATCACACACACAACAATACAGACATCAGAGCAGCTTGCCGCTGCGTTCAGCCATGAGCACATGACCACAGGATCACCATGATCATGGGTCATCTAGGAGGCATCACTGTCAAGCTGTGCCCCTCTCTCTGAGGAGGGCTTTCAACCAAGATACACACCTGTGTGTCGGAATTAGACCCCATCACCTCCCGGTTTAAACAAACAAGGTGTATTCCCTTGCCCAATGGATGAAACTGCCCCCTAGCGGTGATAGAACGCACTAATCAATGCTCCAATTAACGTAATGAGACTCCGCTCCACGCTCTGCGTCTGTAAAAATAGCACCCGAACACGGAGACGCCAATGCCTCCTGGTTCCAATTACCATCACTCAAGCATCATCTGCGTTTTAACAAAGGGTCTGTCTCACTGCGTCAATATGCCAAGCCTCGTGTAATGTATGATTCTGATCAAGAATAACCGTGGCGTTAAAACACCTCTCCTTCCGTCTAGCGCACTTGTTAGCGCCCGAGTGCTGAACGGCCCGCATATCTCGATACTCTCCACACTTCCCCATACTCCCTTCCGCCACCACCCCAGTGCAGTGGCGTTGCCAGACAAACGTGATAAAGGGGCTGCTGCCCGGGGTTCCGGAGGACCCTGGAAGAGCGGAGAGCATCTAAGCGGCCGTCCACGTTAGCGCGTAAAGAGAGATGAAACGGGAGGGCGCCTGCCAGCGTGGGAATGAACGCTTGATCAGACACCCCAGAGAGCTCCACCACACAGAGCAGGCTTCACCCTGCACTCCTTACATCCACCCATCTCTCTCTCCCTCCCTCCCTTTATTTATCTGTCCATGTATCCATCCTTCCATCAGTCAGTCTATGTATGTGTGTGTATGTGTATCTCTCTCCATTCCCTCCTCGGCCAGCCGGCGTGTCTCAGCTCGGCGTCTGAGCGGAATACCGATGCGGTCCGGAGGCATTCTGGGGCCACTGTTTCTCACAGAGGCAATGCTTCACGAACACGCTCACGCGCGCGCGCGCACACACACACACACACACAGCAGATGACGACCCCCCCCCCCACCCGTCGTACACTCGGAAATGTGAGCGGCAATCCTGACAAGCCAAAGCGGCTGAGCACCAGACGGACCACTACACTAAACTCACTCACACGATGGTCCATAAAACACGCACACACACACACAGTCACAAGGCTAACGCGCGGAAACTTAACGTCGTTCCGTGAAGTTTCCGCGCGTCGTGTTTCTGACGCCCGGCCGGCACACGCGCCGCCGCCTCGCGGCAGCAAAACTTCCCGCCGCCGCCGCCGTGCAGCGCGTGACCTACCTGGAGGAACAGGACCGTGACGAGCACGCGGACTCCGGTGTCCATGGCGCGTGTGTGGATGCTGCGGTCTCGTTGTGGACAGGTTCAGTAGAAGCGCGTGAGAGAGGCTAGAGCAGCTGTTCTCATAATTCCAGTCCGGCGGCAGCGCGCGAGAAGAGGGGAGCCCTGCTGACTGACAGACGGACCGACCGCGAGCTCGACTCAACTTCACCCCGCACACACTCAGTGCTGCGGCTCGGCGCGCGGGCTTATATAGCGGCGGGCGGAGTGTGATGAAGGTCTCTCTCGCGCCTCTGACGGGACGACGGGGGGGAAGGGGGGGGGGGTCGCGGTAGAATGCGATCTCTACACGTGCGGGACTAGCCGTTAATCATCCCGTGTGACGTCAGGCGATCTTTCGACCTATTGAAACATGTTATTTGGGTTTAAAGCACATATACAAAACTGTTAGTGTGCATATTAACAAGCATTAAGTGTTTGATGTACATGTGTGTAGGTGGTGTGTGTAGCACATTAGGCACCTATGTTTTGACATTTCATATAGTCTGGTGTATAGCCTATAGAACAAGGGAGACCTTTTTATGTAAGGGCTTAATAGTCTGGTATTTTTAATTATAACTAATGTTTTTTAATCACAGTAAATCAGACCTAGGCTATATTGAACTGGCTCACAAGTGTACACATGTATAAAGTTAATACATTTTAACTAGCAGCCCTTTATATGCATTACTTTTAACCTTGTCTTAACCAAGTCTCCTAATTTGTTCGAGTTTTATAAGGTCTTAATGAGAGAGAAGATACGATGATCCTTGTGAATACTAGACTTTGGGATGTAGCTCACTGCAGCTCTCATTGAGGACATCCCAGGACACCAGTGAATTACACACATCGCAGGCCCAGAGCTCAGGTTTCTGCAAGGCAGAACAGGCTGCTCTGCCCAGAGAGACCTGTCTTCATGCAACACAGCCTCTCCTAACACAAGAATCATTTACAGTATAAAAGGTGAAACGGATGATTGTCTTCTGAATAATGTGCCTCTCTCTCTTTCCCCCTCCCTCCCTCTTCAGTGAAGGAAGGGGGTTTACACCAAGTTCTCTCACCGCACTAGAACAAAGTCAAATTCCTTTTTCTTCTGTTCTCCATGGACGTGAAAAATGAGGTTAGGAATTGTTCTGACGCTGGAGGAATTGCTTTTCCAAGACAATTTTTGTGTCATATTCGTTCAGCTTGGTTGTGCAGGCAGGCAGTCCGGCCCTGCTCACAGTAGAGACGTCTGGAGGATATAATCCATTACAATGACCAGGATTGATGAGAACGGAGACGTCAAGCAGCGCAGAACATTTGTCATCAGATACAGTATGTCCCTGCATCACATTCTCTAGCCACGGCCAATCATCAGATACAGTATGTCCCTGCATCACGTTCTCTAGTCACGGCCAATCATCAAAACACAGCGTGTCATTGTTAAAGCCACGCCTGAGTGGAATCAATCAGCTAAACAGGAACTTCGGTTAAGTGGCAAAGCAATGAGGGCCTTCCTCAATCAAACTGACAGCCCCTCTGCAGGGTCTGCCAGTCAGCTGGGAGAATATTCACACTGCTGCCATGTTGGGATGCATTATTGTCACGGGCATGCTCATTATTGTCACGGGCACGCTCACCGTGACCCAACGTGGACGCACGTCGACAACAGCTGGTGTGTAGTGTTACCTGTTATATAATAGAATAATACTATATAATAGATACCTATCTGAGCACGTCAGGCTTGAGCTGTCTGCTGTGAACGCTTACGCCCAACAGGCCTGTCTCCCTATAACCTGAGGGAGAGGAGCAGAGCATGGCTGACATGTCTGCCTGCCTGCCTGCCTGTGTGCCTGCCTGCCTTCCTGCCTACCTGTCTGTCTGCCTGCCTGCCTGTGTGCCTGCCTGTCTGTCTGTCTGTCTGTCTGTCTGCCTGCCTGCCTGCCTGCCTGTGTGCCTGCCTGCCTGTGTGCCTGCCTGCCTGTCTGTGTTCCTGCCTGCCTGTCTGTGTGCCTGCCTGTCTGTGTGCCTGCCTGTGTGCCTGTCTGCCTGTGTGCCTGTCTGTCTGCCTGCCTGCCTGCCTGCCTGTGTGCCTGCCTGCCTGCGTGCCTGTCTGCCTGCCTGCCTGCCTGCCTGCCTGCCTGTCTGTCTGTGTCTGTGTCTGTGTTGTGTGATCTCAGTCCATTCTGTTGCTGGTCTACAGGTTTGAGCGATGTCCGCTCTGTAATTGACTGATGATGTCTGACCAGTGTTAAGCTGTGCAACAGTTTGGCTCCAACACAAAATCAAATAAAAAACGTATAAAGCACATTTTAAAACCAGTCAAACCACATCACTGTACAATAAGACGTCCAAAAAAGAATCCAAACATAAAACATGTAGCTAACTAACCGTGTTTTCAAGCGGACATGACAGACAGAAATACAATACCCATTTGCAGCTGAAGAGAAAAGATGTCTTAAAATGGGATTTGACAGTGTCAGTTTACAGGATGGTCCACACACACACACACACACAATATTAACCCATTTTGTATTAGCATTGTGCGTGCATGTTCATGCTATTATTGTAACTTATCATTTTAATCGTCCATAAGAAGACTTGCAACACACATGGGAAAGCTTTATTTATCCGTTTAAACCTCTCTCTCTCTCTCTCATTTGCATTCTATCTGTCTATCTCTGGATTGCATCTCATTTGCATAAAAGGTAAACAAAGCCTCTCCATTAGTAATCTGGGGGTACAGCTCTGTGCACCCCTACAGCAACACAGTTTGGTTGGGTGATCTGGACCCCATGCGTGCGGGACAATGGGCCCGAGACAAAATAATACTAGCGCGAAATACATTACATTACGACTAATGGATGCGACCCTGAGCCTACCAGAGACATGTCACCACTAGAGGGCGCAAATGTGTTAAGCTTTTCACCTGGCATGGATTTACGGTTGCTTGCAATGAAAAGAAAACTCTGGTTAGGGAAGGGATCAAGGAGACAAACAGCTGTGGAGGTTAATCATTTCTTCCAAACTTGTAATGTGCTTCAGCATCCCACAGCAAAGGGAAGGAGAGTAAACCGTCATTTGATGATGTTGTGGTTGGCTCTGGGTGCTCTTTGTGTTCTCCACTCTACTCCAAACGCAACCCACTTCTAAAGACGCGCGTGTGTGTGTATACAACCCTGCAATAAAGGTTAATAACGCGTTTCAAAAACAGCAAGTGCAGAAATATTTGCTTGCTGGTTGGCGCATTCTGTGTTTTTATTTGAGTGTATGTGCGGGGCTGCATGCTATACAGTGTCCACACAGTGGGCCTACACACTGAGCTGAGTCGTGCATGTACAGTATTTATCAGAAGGACATGCTACAGATAATACAATATGATGTAATGAACAGAAGGAGGTCGACATTGCCTTGGGAACACCGAGATATCTTGATGAATGTTCCTGGCGGGACTGTCTGCGTTACTACGGTAGCGATGATATTCACAAGCATCGATCCAGGCCGGCAGGCCAAACAGCTGGTCGGCAGCCAAGCAGTGAGTGAGGCCAGCGATAGAGCAGCGCTGCAGCCCAGGATGAATGATGCTCATAGGCATACAACACTGTTAATGGCAGCGATACATTACGGCACCCTGGCATAATTGGACACAACATCTCAGAGACGTGTGCAGGAGCTCAGCATGCACAACCAGCTGGTTCACAAGCTACAACATAGCCTCTCTCTGTGTTGCTACTTGGGCTTCTAACAGCTATTCCTGGAGATTATATGGCATATTAATATAATATAAGTTAGGATATGACAGCAGCATCAGAGCTAACAGAATGTTGGTTATTACGACCTGTTCTACTCTTGACACATGTACTGATTGTAAGTTGCCCTGGAAAAAAGTATCTGCTAAATACCACACACACACAACTGAACTATAGCTAGACAGTTTTGATAAGCGGCTCAATTATTCAGTTAGAAATGTGTCATTTATAACTGACTAATTAATGCAAAGTATTAGGTTATGATGGAGGAAAAGTCCCCTTTATTTCCACAATCAGCAGTAACTACTTCAAGATCGATCACTGGAGTAACAAATCTATTTGTAGCTGACATCAGGAGACACATGCACGCACAATATAGTCCATGAATCTGTATCTATCGATTTGTGTGTGGGAGCTGTTTGTGACCAATGCCATAATTAGTTATTTTCAAACAAAACATGTTACACTAGTTGTATTTCATTTTCAAACAAGATGTTTGCTGTGCTGCAGTATTTACATTGCTGATGACACTAAGAAGATGTGAAGTGAGCATTTATGGGTTGTTAAGTGATGCTCTTTTCTTACGCTTTCTGTTCGCGAAGACAAGTGCTACTGTGCATGGGTGTGTATGTGCCATGTGATGTGAACTGCCAACATCACTTAGTGAAATAGATGAGACTGTGGAATTGCAATAAAACATCTTGTTTGTAAGCCACATCTCAGCTGAACGCCGGTTTTCTGGAGCAGGTCGATCAATAGCGCCATCATATTGTAATTAAGTCACAAGGCCACAGGAAATGGCTGCTGTTCATTTCAGGCTTTTTTCTTTTTAATTAGCACAATGAATGAACACTGGCCTCTCTCTGTCCAGCCCTGACTGGGCAGCAGGATGACCTGCAGCTGCCCATGAAGCCTCACGCACACATGCTCACCTGGGCAGCAGGATGACCTGCAGCTGCCCATGAAGCCTCACGCACACATGCTCACCTGCGCAGCAGGATGACCTGCAGCTGCCCAGGTGAGCATGAAGCCTCAGACTGCATGTGTTGACATCAAACTTCAGCGCACGCACACACGTGCACACACAGGTGCACACACACACACAGGTGCACACGTGCACACACACACGTGCACATGAACACACGCACACACTCTGACAGCACGATGAACTGATATTGCAACATCTGCATCTTTCCAATAAGCAGGTCAATACATCCTCAGGTAGTTGTTGGTAGTGTGTATGTGAGTACATTAAAGGCACACTAAGTAACTCTGCTCACTGGGAGTGCCTGGACAGTCACTTGTGCGTGCATGCTTCTGCTGGATGTGTAAGTCAAAACACTGGTTGCATGACATCACATATCAACAATCCTTCTCCACAATAGCTGACTCCACCTTTAACTAACCTAAAAGGCAGTTGTCATTTTGTTTGTTTTTAACCCTGACAGTGCATTATTTCATTGGTAGAGGGTGTGAGACTGACACACTGAGGCTTCATAACAAAGCTAAAAGGTACAACATGTGAATGAGCTCAAACACACACACACACCTTGCTGACCTCAGCAGGTCCTGTAGCTGTACAACACATGTCAGTAACACAGTGGTCTGGTGCACAAGTGTGACTATACGTGCACATTATTAATTAGCCAGTGCAAGCTAATCTGACGTAAACATGCTAATATGATTTATTTACAGACATACATTATGATCTGTTCACAATCTCTGTGCTGAATTAAATGTGTGGTTGACATAAATTGGTTCCGCCGCTCGAAAGCCCAAATCCATTTATGGCGTCAAAGGAGGACATATTTCACTTATTAATAATTTAAATTAGATTTTTATCATGGAGTATTTTGTCCCTGTGTGTCTTTCTGACAAACGTATAATTAAAATGAAAGACCTGTGTGTGTGTGTGTGTGTGTGTGTGTTAGACGTGTATTTAGTCTGAACTATTGCTCTGACAGGGTTAATGTACTTATGCACGATAAAAGCTTTATTGATGCAACGTAGCATCTTAACCCTCATGATGTCCTCTGGGTCAGAATGACCCAACACACTACCTCTGTGTGGCAGATAGAGGGCGCTAAACCTAATTCTACAGCTTACAGACATATGATGTGCACTGCTGGCACAACAAGGTGTGAGTTTGAAACCCGAGGACAACAGGAGGGTTAAAAGGCATGAAACAAACAAATACATAAAGAAATAATGAATAAAGAAATAAACACAAACAGCACTGACAATAAAAATCCAAAAAACCAACAATCAGATGGCGCCATATGGTGGTTCAAGACGATATTGTAAGAACATTGAGGGTTAACACAAGAATCACCATGTCAGCATTGCATTATTATGAGGGCTGGGGTGTGTTGACTTGGATAACTACTGGGGTCAAAGGTTATCTCAGGTCAGCAAACTGCAGGAACTTAACTCATTTGTCTTTGAGAGCATGAGTGTATAGCAACAGACCTTTACATTTTCCAGAACAGCTCCAAAGAGTTGTCATCGTGTCAACAGACATATTTCTATTTATACACTTCAGCTTTAACCTTCCTGTTGTTGATGTGAGATTGAATCTACTTTTACTGCTATACGTTCAGTGGGGACTAAACATTTCAGGAGGGAAATGGGAAAGCGATAGGGCAAGAAAACAACAAGAAGAAACATCTTCATCCATCTAGCCTCCTGAGAGGTATTGCTAGCTCCAGGTTGAGTCCTCTGCGAGCTAGCAGCCTGGAACCCTTCAGTTCAAAAGTGTTTGTCATAAAGACATTCAAACAGTCAGGGCCACTATAGGCAAAGAGAATATTCATTTACGTTATTAATATTTGGATATTTGTTCTGGGAGCTCCCTGTCCTTCCATGTGCATACAGGGAAAGCCCAAGGCAGGGGGTGCAGCTAAAGCCCCCCCACAGGATACAGAGAGCATCAATGACAACACGGTGACATTGATTAAGTCAGGCACAGCATGAGAGGAGGTGGGTTGCAGAAATACTCTAAGAGATAGCGTGAAGAATGGCTAAAGGCTTAGGCTGTTTAATAAGGGGTCCTGAACGAGTTTGGCCAATAGTATGCTTGGGAATGATCAGCTGGGCAGTCTGGTCATGGTGTCAGCTGGGCAGTCTGGTCATGGTATCAGCTGGGCAGTCTGGTCATGGTATCAGCTTGACTTGGTGGCCTGCCTGAGCCGATGCTATGCTCAGTGTCCTTACACACGTCTGGACTACCGACATGCATCTCATCCAATCAGAGATAAGCCAAGCCCTTCCCAGTGTGGGTAGCACAGCAAATGCATCTCCTCCACAGAGAAGTGGCCCATCTTTATGAGGAGAAGAGATTGCCGCAGTAACCTATGTTTCACATGGAATGGCAATCAGCCGACGCCCGCTGATGACATCTTGGACACCACACACTCAACAAATCCTTCTGAATTGCAGGGTTCCAGACACACAGTCGGCCCAGACCAGCTGGAGCTGGTGAGGGCTTCATGAGGCTGTGTGTGTGTGTGTGTACAGTATGTCTCCCTGCTGTGGGCCTATGAGAGAGGACCTGGTGTGATCTAAATGCATTCAGATACACACACAACCCTGTAATGAAGTGTGTGAAATATAATGAGCCCTTTGGCTCAACTGGTTTAGGTAGGAGGGGGTGGGGAGAGAGTGGACATAACCTCTATCTCCCTGCATCGTGTGTTTGTCTGCTTGTTCCAATTAACTCTGTTTAGCAGTGGATTGCCCCCACACACACACCTGTAACAGCTTTCGCCATATCGCCTCCTGCTGGTTCAGCTGTGAACTGCATTCATCCTCATCAAGCATCACGAGAAACACCGAGCATGTGTGCAAACTAGCCAGTAAACCCTCGTCCACAACCCCTCACCCACTGAGGGTGAGGTAAGCCCACACTTAACCTTACCGCTGTACTATGGGTCACAATGACCCGGTGCACCCGCCAGTAGCGGGCGCCAACCACAACACGGACATATGACTGCTCCCTCAGAAGCCCCGCCCCACATTCAAAGGCATTGTGAAGCCTAGGACATTGTTGTTGTGAGCGGTGTTCACCACGTTGTTCGTTTACGTTGCACAGAGAACAGTAAGCTAGCCTGCGGGGAGAGATCTGGTGGATAAAACATAAAGCGTATTGGCCTACAATCGCATGCTGTACCTTTAACCCAAGGGTAACTTTCACTGAACTGAACCGCTAACCTCATCCAGACAGCAAATATTGAGACAAAATGTTTGTGAAGCAGCGTTAGATTTTAACCCTCCTGTTGTCCTCAGGTTTCAAACGCACTACAGTGTTATGCCAGCAGATGGCAGATTTAGTGTCAGTGCTGTTATTTCTGTCTCTCTCTCTTTCCTTATGTATTTTTTCCCCTGTGCCTTTTAACCCTCCTGTTGTCCCCGGGTTTCTAACACGCACCTTGTTGTGCCTGCAGTGCACATCATATGTGTGTGTAAGGTGTAGAATTAGGTTTAGCACCCTCTATCTGCCACACAGAGGTAGTGATTTGGTGGTCAGTTTGACCCAGAGGACATCAGGAGGGTTAAACCACACCCATACAGTAGCCAGTGTGATGCTGATTGGTCCGAACCACCAGTGGTTGGTTCAAGTGCACCGACTGGGAGCCTGTCCAAGGCGGGTCCTGGCCGGCCCTGGGAGACCAGCAGGCAGCACCCCGCCCGATGGAGCCGGGCTGCGGCGTTTGGCAGGAGGAGACAGGAAACCCATGCTTAGGCTTCCTGAGTGTATCTTATAGCGCTAATGATTTTCACTTTAGCAGCTGCTAATGTCCCACACCAGCAGACATGAGCAATCAATAACGCTCCTGAAAAGACTGCAGCTGTTTCTGAGATGCTGTGGTCATGCATCTATGCATTTACACACACACACACACACCTCCCCATGTATGGTGTTGAGGCGCCCCCTACTGGCCATACTGTGCCACTTCTAAGGCACACCAGGGTACGGACAGCTGCCTGTCTGTGTGTGTGTGTGTGTGTGTGCGCATTTCTGTGTGTTTGTGTATCTCTCCCTCTGTGTATGTGTGTGTGTGTGTGCATTTCTGTGTGTGTGTGTATCTCTCCCTCTGTGTGTGTGTGTGTATCTCTCCCTCTGTGTGTGTGTGTGTGTGCGTGTGTGCACGCGCCATCACACAATGCAAGCTCTGCTTCATTGTGCGGCTGAAAGGAAGGTTGGTGGATTTGTTCGTTCCCCATCTGATTAGCAGCAGGCTTAATTGATCTAATTATCCAGTTGTGCTGGCAGAGCCTTTGTGTTTGCCCAGTGCTGGAGACCAGGGTGTTCTCTGTGTAGCCAGGCCCAGTGCTGGAGACCAGGGTGTTCTCTGTGTAGCCAGGCCCAGTGCTGGAGACCAGGGTGTTCTCTGTGTAGCCA
>JAODUG010003512.1:0-11227 GCA_027564795.1 Aphredoderus sayanus
GGGAGTCCAGTAAGGAGTTTTGATATGTAAAATAAAACAAAACATCTGGAACTTCAACTTCTCAAGTTATTCCCTTCATACATTAAGTCATCACTCAAGACAGCATGATTGAGACTCCATATCCTAGTGATCCAAGTAAGCCTTTTTACAATAAATTGAAAATACTGCTTCTGTCGTATGAATAAGCACAATAATGCAGAGGTGCATGTAGATTAAATTAATTAGCAGTATTTATTATCTTAACTTCATGACTATAATATTTTACAGACTACAGTACCAGCAGAGTGCGTCCACAAATCACATCATAGTAATAATTCCATTATCAACCAATGTGTTGTGAAAGAGTAAAAAAACAACAACAACAACAAATAAACATAGTGTGCAAGTCACATGGGCCTCACACTCTACCACCACATTTCCTCTGCAAGGCATTTGATTTTCTTCATTCACTCCCACATGTCATGCATATGCAGTATATCCTAAACAGTATGACTATCAGCCATCTAATCCATGCTTGGTAGTGAATACAACACATACACAACATATACAGTATAGTACAGTTTAAACTACAGCAATGTGGCTCTATGCTCTCTGTACATAAGCGTAAATGTAAAGGATTGTTTTGTGAATTTTAAAAACCCCTGACCTCTTCCCGCACCCTGCTCCTTCCTACCAAGTCATGGTGAGACGCATTGGTGCTGAGTGCTTCCTTCCACTTCCTTTTACCGCCAGTTGTTTCACGCTTGTCCACTTGACGTAGACGTTGGACTACGACCTTCCACCCATTGGGTTTACCTTTTCAGACAGTAATAAGTCGTGCGTGTGTGTGTGTGTGTGTGTGTGTGTGTGTGTTCATTTGGGCTAAGGCTTACGCTTGTACAGATTGCTTTACATCGTCTGTCCTATCCGATTGGTTTATCGTACACGGCGTGTCCAGGCAGCGGCGTACACAAAAAGACTTCCTCACATTCCGATGTGTACGAGCACGCGGCTGGGTCTGATGATCTGTGGCAGCACCAATAGGAGACATTTACCCCTAATTTGAAATGTGCAGTTTCATATTCGCGACAGCTGCTGGTTAAACAGAAAAATGGAACAACTGTCCAAAACAACTCCGGACCGCCAATATCCAATTTCGACACACGGCTGCGGTTCATCCGCAGTCCTCGCTTCCCTTCATTTTTAACAGTGATTAATGGACCCGGGGACATGATGCAAGACGCCCAAGTTACAGACAGAAAGTAAATTATGGACTGAAAGGACAAGTGGGGTGGGTGGGTGGGTGGGTGATCCCATGCCTTTAATACTTTCCACAACATTTTGAAACCACTGGCGCTGTGCAGATGTGCAGCATCAGGAGAGCATCTTCTCTGCTTGCCCTTTTCCAAATAGTCCCATTATAAAGTATGGAGCTACAAACATATGTTCCAATGCACAAATGTTAAACAGTTAATCACTGCAAAAAAAGTACAGTAAGTATCTACAGGGCATATCCGTTAGCGGGCTAATTCATATGTGTATTCCCGTGGGGCTGTTACACTAGAGCGCATGTGTGTGCCCAAGTGCATATATTGTGTTACATTGGACATTTCGGGCAGACTTTGTTCCATTGCGGGCGCGTTGTGGCTTATGTTGTCTGTGCCATTTCTCTTGTGGTGAATCTACTCATTCAGCACCCCAGCCCTGATCCGCCCCCACCATGGCAGCATTACCCTCTGCCACACGGTGGAAAACATACACTGCTACGAGGCTAGCTACCCTCCTGTGGAGGCATAAAAACGTAGCGTGCGCTGTAACAAATATCCATAAACATTGACATCACTATGATAAACAAGCAAAAATACTATGTGTCATGAATGTTATTCCCAATAAATACTCGAGCAAATGCCGATGTAAAAATAAAACCTGGAATAACGTCGTTATTCTCTAGCTAGACGTCGTAAATTTAACCCTGCTATGGCTGGGCTCAAATTAACCATCGGGCTAATACAAGCATGGAGGCTGCTCCATTTGATTCAGTTCAAAAGTTGATGAGATGGCATTTCATTGGCTCTGGCCTGTGTGCATCTTTGCTGCTTTCCTTTGGGTGGGGGGGGGGGGGGGGTGTCAAGTACTCAGCGATTCATTGAGGTACTGTATGCTGTACTCAGCCGTTTGTCAGTGGACGGGGGCCGCAGTAATCCGGGGCCCTTCACAATCACTTAAGCCCTTTTGGACAGCTTCATCGAAATCACGCGGAGAGTTCCCGTGCTCTCCTTACTGCCAAAGGGTAAATACATTGAAGCCTTGTGCCGCAGCCAGCTGTGAACCCCCAAACTCCTTCCACCCCTACCTCTAAGCACCCCCCGCTCCCCCCCAACCCCCGCTCCTCTCCATTTCTGACGGAGGCCGAATTAGAGCGTCGGGATGGAAATTAATTCAGTCCAGGGTGAAGAGAAAACAAGAAGGCTTGGGAGGCCCGGGCGTCTGCGAGGAGCGAGCTGCGCTGTGTTTTCGTCCTGAAGCCTCCTGGCACCCTGGTGCTGTTGGCACGGACCAGCCTGGCGCTGTTGGCACGGACCAGCCTGGCGTGGGCCTGTCCAAGCACAGGGGTGATGGAGACGCGCACGAGGGAGCGCGCACGAGGGGCGTGCACCGCCCAGTGCTGACAGCCCGACACCTCGGGGCGGCGGCGGCAAGTCAAGCTGTGCCATCTGCGCTGCTGGCAGAGAGCGTTGCCGTGGGGGGGAGCGTTGCCGTGGGGGGGAAGCGTTGCCGCGGGGCGAGAGCTGCGTCTCGGGACACGGGGCGTCCCTGCTGCGGTCCAGAGCGCATGCCCCTCCTCATGGCGTGCGCCAGGCCGGGGTAATTGCCAGTGTGGCTCAAGGCCAGCGCTCGTGCAAAGTTAAGCAGCATATAAAAATAACAAATAATAAAAAAATAAAAAACAGTAAGGAGAAAAGATGAGGAGTGTATTCAACACAGTGTAAACATGAGCTTTGACTAGGCGCCCACGTGCGAACACAAGCATGCACACGGTGCGCGGGGCCCATTTTCCAGCATGATAATGTCTCACAGCCACGTAGGACGTTCAGCATGCTTACAAAGAGAGCAGCCTGAGGCCTCAGCTAACTGTGGACCCCGACTGCACAGCTGGATGCCAACAACGCATATGAGAGGCACTTAGCCTGCATGATGTCCTTCGGGTCAAAATGACCCAACACAGTAGCTCTTTGTGGCAGATAGAAGGCGCTAAACCTAATTCTACATCTTACACAGACATATGATGTGCACTCCTGGCACAACAAGGTGTGAAACCCGAGGACAACAGGAGGGTTAAAAGGCACAAAAAAACAAAAATACATACAAAAAATAAATAATAATAATAAATAAATACACACAGCAATGACAATTAAAATCACACAAAATCATACACAATCTGGTAGCGTGCCCGGGTGGCCAAATACGATATTATTAAGGACAACAGGAGGGTTAAACAGTGACAGGAAGACAAAAAAGAAAAACAGTAAAGGCACACACACACACACACACAGGTAAAATATAACAGATGCCGCTGGAAAATAAATGTGCAATAATTCAAGGCACGCATCTGCCAATGGCCGTCTTGAAAGCGGAGAAGCCTGGGAACCACTCCGAGGTCACATCTTCCAGACGTCACGCGTGGGTGATCAGCAAAACGAAGAAAAAGACGGCCATTTTCCCCGTCCAATCAGACTTTATATTGATAAAGGGAAGAGGGAAGAAGTGATAAAGCTTGGAAAAGCAAAACGCTCAGAGCGGCCACACCTGCTATGGAGGGAGAATGAAGGGGCCCTATCCAACGCGGGGACCCTAAGTGTAGGATACTGTTGCTGACATCTCCAGTGCCATCCTGGCTCTCCCAAATGCGGCCCTCTCTATTGAATGGAGATGACATATGGAATTAACCGGGAATGGCAGCCGGGGATTTACGCTCACAGCCTTGTGCAGCGCGCTGCGGTTTCAATGCTGCAACACTTAGACCCCGCTTGTGGGCACCCAATGTGGGAAGCATTACCCACACTCCCGGCATTATTACGTGTGCCCGTTATGGGTGTGAGTCGTTTTCAGCCTGACTGGGTTAGGGTAGAGATGATGGAGCGGGCTGAGATGGGTGACAAGGAGGAGGAAGGAGAGGAAGAGGGTGAGGCTTTCCAATGCTGTCACGGTGAATACTGGGAGACAAAACGGGGAGAGGAGTGTTGCCACTTGCAGACATACAAACAAACACAAAGAAGGTCATTCAAAAACCTCCTATGTCTGGCAAAAACAAGTCAGCAAGCAAACTAGAGGTAGACTGTGAATTCGTCAGTGTGGGCCATTATGTTGTACTGCAAAATGCCTTGGGCGGGTTCAAAAAGACCTTTAGCTTATAACATGGGACGGTGACAAAAAAATAAGACAGGAGAGGAGAGAAGATGGACTGAGAAAAGAGAGAAAAGGTGAGTGGATCGATTCAGTCAGACTGACAGATGTATGTGTCCTTCAAATGCTCCCACCTCAACGGCCCCTGTAGATACAGCTGCTAACAGACATCTGTGAAAGGGATCATGTGGTCTAAGTGGCCTCCAAGGGCTGTCCTTCAGAGATACAGTCCCCTGTACCAAGCATCCAACCCCCGCAACAATTCCAGGTCCACTCAACTGACATGCTTTTCCACCTAAAATCGTAGGGCTGTTCGTAGAATTTGCAGAGGGAACAATTAACTGTATCTGGCAACAATGCAACAAATTGAAAAAAGTAGGTAAAGAATAGGTAGTTCTATTATAATAATGGTTCACAATGGTGAACATGTATGTTATCTGGGGAGAATACATTGCACAGTACTTGATGCATAGGCAGTACTTGAAGACATTTGGCTGTGAGAATTCAATTTGTATAGTTTTTCCCCTCCACCTTATCACACAGTGCCTGGGGTTCAGGAATGTCTCGTGTTGAAGCACTGAACAAACACACATGGGTGAGTCTCCCCCTGATGGCCCAGCCTCCAGTGCAGTTACCGAGGCTGCTATCGCCACGCCAACAAGGGCTTGAGGCTGCCAAGAGAACTGAGCCTAAATGCTATACTTATCTGTTTGTCTCATCAATCCCTAGTCCAGACAGACAAAGATGCTCTACAACACAAATACGCAGCACACTGAATTCCAAGACTCTTATCCTACGGTTCAATGCGCTGTAACAGTTACCAAAGCTTGATAATAAAACACCTGTCAAGCTAGTGCAACTACCTGCCCTGACAGACAGATTGGAAACCCAATAAAGTGTGTATTGTTTGACTCAAATACACTAGGGTTCATTGGTGTTTGGACTATGGTGGGGGAAAAAACTCAGTAATCAAGGGCTTAAACTGTGTCTTGTGTGTTGGCTTCCACACATCCACAAGCAGTGAACCTGCTGACAGATAAAATAAACTCATTTTGGAAATAGTGTGTTTTTTCTTCTTCTTGAGTTTATAACGTGTCTCCATTTTTCCACAACTCTACCATAATTGGATTGCAAGAGAATGATGGGTTTCCCAGCCCCCTTTCTACAGCTTTGGTTGTTTTGGAATTTATTCCTTGCCATCATCGATCTTCCCCTCCGGATGTTTAGCGTGGAGCTTTTGTGCTTCCCCGGTATTTGCAATTATACTCGATTTGTGAGATGTCACTGTGCCCACGTGTCCAAATCACAACCCGGGTGTCGAGTTCCTTTGTTGGAATCCACACAACTATGCGTTGACATAGAGGGGAAAACATGTCTGCAAGTGTATCTACCAGAAAGATGAATAGACCCTGGGCATCGTAATACTTAATAACCTTCTCTGACCAAAATGCTTCCGTCTGAGTTGCCTGATGGGAAGGCATCTCGGGACACAGACTGGGCTCTGTTTTTCTGTCCCCTGGCTTTAAAAAAAAATATATATATATTTTATAACCACATTTTTTAAGCATAGGGCCCCTGCTCACCCCCTAGTGCCATTGGAGGATGGTCCTTGGCGACGGACACTGTCGCTCTGACGACCCCTCCACTGATTATATGATTTCACTATTAGGAGTGGGCCATCTCTAAATCATACAGTACCACTTTCCGTCCAACAGCCTGTGAAGCTTTCGGGCTTACAGAGAAGCTATTGTAATGCTATAGAGTGTACTGTAGCTTTCTGTATCCTGTCTTCCTCTTTGCAGATGCTCTGGGTTGCAGAGGGAGAGGGAGGTGTGCTGAGCAAGACGAGGGGAGGGGAGACCCAGCTGAGGGACCTGACTGAGAGGGCCAGCTTGCAGAAGGGGAGGGATGTGGGGGGGTGGGGGGGGATATGGCCCTCCGTTGTGCAACCATCACCCTTGCAGGGTGACCCGGAGTAGGCTGGAAATCAGCATGTGTAAACTCACGCCTGCAATGGATCTCCTGTGAAATCTGGAGTCCAAACAGTGGAACATGCAGGGGGTGACCTGAGATTCAACCCGCCTCCTGACCTCAAAACACCAAAGAGGAGAGAGAGAGGGGGACAGAAAATACAAACCAAAGGGAAAGAATAAAGATAATCCTAGAGAGAGAGAGAGGGAGAGAGAGACAGAGACAGAGAGAGAGAGAGGCAGGCCAAACAACAGGGACTTGTGTGCAAGCCAGCCAGGCCGTTCTGTGGTCCTGCAGTGCCTTATGATTTGTCGGGAAAATGACAGCGGTAATAAAAATACGATGAGGAACATTCTCAGCACAAAACACTGAATTGGATCCAGCTCTCTGAAAAGCGCCGCAGAATCAGAGCGGGCCCGGTAATTGCCATTAAGTCCGACCGGGGACCACATCAATGGGGCTGGGCCTCAGCCGGACTTCCAGAACAAAGAGTGGAAAACATGCCTATCCTTTAACTCGAATTCATCCCGAACCCTTCTCAAAGATGCCTTCAGACCCACAGCAGAGGCAGAACAGGATAACTACTACATTGTATAAATCCATGACATGTTCGGCCAGTTCAGTCATATGGCCAAACAAACTAAATAAATAGCATACTATATGGTTTTTGTACAGCTGCATAGCTACTCATCTTTCTACTTGGGAGTCCAGTTTCATTCAGCTGCATCATTTCAGTGCGGTTTGAGTGAAACATGCTGTGTAACTGCATTGAATATGACCGCTCAATTTACCTCATCGAACAGTAATTTATCTCTGCAATAACATACCACAGACTAGTTAGGGAAGAGGTAGGGTAGATGTAGGAAAGTTCAGGGTCAAAGATGCACATACAGAGATTAGACGACTGTTATCTTCAGCATTTACTGTATTACCAGCATAATGCTAGTCAGCGATGGAAGGTCAGAAGAAACCAACAACTGCATCGCTCACCGTAACAATAGTCCGCATCCTCTGGTGACAGGAGAAGACAGGAATAGAAAGAAGAACCCAGGAGAGAAACATCAGGGTTAAAGAGCACAGTCAGAAAGGAATGACTACCCACTTACTGTACCCAACTATCCTCACATTGGAAGTGTAGAACTAGTGAGAACACAACTGCAAAACACTATTAGATTGAAACACGTTGCAAACATGTACACAAGACAGAGATACATTTTCATCTGTGTTAATCATTTTTGCAGTCAAGGTTTACACAGGCTGTTTGCATTAAGTCAGGTATGAGTTGTGGTTGTTGTAATGGAGAATGGATAAGCTCAGAATTAGAGAAGGCCTCAGTATCAGGCTGCGTTAAACCATATCTGCTTTACGGAAAGCGATCAAAGTTATATGGTGAAATATGAAGCTCTGGACAGGGTGATGAACTTAGTCAGAGCTTCTTCCTCTACAGTGTTTTTGAAGAAATTGCAGGTGACACCTGACATTCCTTTCACAACTGTTGATGGAGGTAGTTAATATATAAAGAACAATTGTCTAAGGAATATCAAGTGTCACCGACAATTGTCTATTGTTCTTAGATAAGGGAACCAATCTGAAATACTTGATGACTCTATCCAATGAGAATGCAGAAGTCAGACAAGTACCATCTCCTCAGTTGTGAGTACAACAGAAGCAAGTCATGTACATTAATTGAGGTTAGAAACAATCAGTAAACAAAATAAAAGAGAGAAGTTAAAAGCAAAATGACAGAAAAAGAGAAAGAGACCTACCAAACTCAAGTGCCACCTCATCTTTGAAAAGCAAAGGAGCATAGGGAAAATTAATAAAGTCACAATATAAATGTTAAAATGTTGATGTATTTATTCATTAAATTATTCTAATTTAAAGAGATGTACAATGTGTAATTTTGCACGACTTTACTACTGTACAGAATTATGCATTACTATATTCACTACTACTGTACCACTACAAGTACTAAAATACTTGTTATAAATATCTTTTTAAAATAACAAAAACTGTTCCATCTGTTATTACCTAGTGACACACTGTCTGAGGTGCATGTCTGTGGCACATTCCCGGTCACTTCATAAAGAAAAACACATTCAGTTCCAATTATTTACGCAATACTACAACATTCCTACTGGGTTTATCAAATTATCAAAAGCTAAGATCAAGGGTAATTTAACAGTTCGGAGGTTAAGGTTCTGATATTTTGAAACTGTTTCTGCTGTAACATGAGCAGGCATTTCTGGACGAAATGTATAGATCTACAGTACTTAGTCCTTAAAATGGCTTAGGAGCAAGGATACACTTAGCCTCAGGTAGCAGTGCTGGAATGGCAGTTCAGACAGGTTGAGCATGTGTGAGAGACAACGGACATTTGGAGGCACTTAAAGACGCTTGCTCTCTTTCACGCATTCCCATTTCTGCCAAAAAGGGTTTAATCAAAACATACATAACGCCATCCCTAACATCCCGGGGCTCGCCTTACAGACCAGTGCTCATTTCCCAGAGTGCACTTCAGCTTGGGGGAGATGTTCAGAAGTAATGACTAGCCATAACAGCAGTCAGGAACAATCAATGCAAAGAACGCCCTTTTCTTTCGTTCTCTTTCAAACTCGGAGGCCGTTTCATTCTACAGGTCCTTTCTCTAGAAATAATGGTGCTTTTTATTCAATTGGGGAGCGAAATGTGAATCGCCCATGTTTATCTGACATCTTGTTTCACATGTTAGTGTGTGTTCACAGCAATGTTCCCCCTCACGCTGCCTCCTCCTATTGTAATGTGACAATTTAAGTGAAACCAGCTTCGCTAGCTTGCCCCGAGAACGACGACAGAGGGCAAGTAAGAGAGAGCGATGGAATGTGAAGAGGGAAGATAACGGCAAACTCTAAAGAGGAAACAGAAAATGACAACATGAGAAAAAAGGTGTGCGATGCAGATATCAAGAGTTCCTTTAAAGACCAAGCTATATTACGTCGCTGAAGGCTTTCATCTGGCACCTATCGGCCTACAGTACATGCAGGAACAGTTTAGGCTGCCTAATGGTCACGTAACCTTGTTCATCAGCATTTCGTATTTAATGGAACACCATGCGATAATCACATAGAATGTAAACAGCTGGGGATAGGCTGTCTGGAACTGTTTGGATGATCACAGCCTTGTCCTTTCTTTTCCGTTGACGGGAGGCTGACATTTCAGCTGCAACAGTTCGAGTGCCGGGAGAACCAAGCAACGCCGCTGCACTCTGTACTGGGACGGCCGGGAATCGCCACGACAGCGGCACCAGAGTCTATCATTTAAGCCCCGCGGAGGAGCCACTACCGGGCAGCTCCACGGAGCTCCTCACCAGCTCCCCAAGAGCTGTTCGGTCAGCCAGCCCGTGCACCGGGCGAGCCAGCCAGCCCGGCCTGCCCTGGGTGCCTTCAGGGCTGGACTGACGCCACGGAGGGAGAGAGACAGAGAGAGAAGCTCGTTCACAGAAAGGTATATCGCGTGTCGCCAAGGTCCCGCCATTGACCACAGAGGACGACAGACTGGGTGAGATGTGGGGAGGGTTGGAACACAGAGGGGGATGAGGGGTGGGTGGTGAAGACGTCTGAGAAGGGAAGAGCAAGAAATGCTTTTTAAGATGAAAAGAGAGAGTAAAAGAGAAGCAGCGATGAGATATTGTGGTTGTTGCTACAGTACGCATGCTCACTAGTCATGACTGTCCCCTCAGTACTACAATGCTGAGGGAAAGAAGAACTGGAGCTGTACAATAAGGACGGTTCTTCACACGCAAGATTCTAACAAGCACACACACACACACACACCCAGCCAGCTTGGTCACACATTCAGCACTGTGCGGGCTATCAGGGCTGAGCTATCTGTTGCCAGTTACGTTCAGACCCCTCTAGTCAACACCCGCTGGACGGGCCTGAGTTATGAGCTGATGTCATCGCCGCATAAAGCAAGCACACAGATGGCCTTCTCTTCGGACCAGACCCCCTCTGTCCTCTCTTCGATTATTATTAACTGGGATGAGACCGGCACCATTTTCCAGATGACGACTGATATATTTTCTCATACATCTTCTGGCCCACCAATAAAAAATAAAAATAAAAAAAATAAAAAAAATACGGAGCGAGACGTTTTTACACGGCGAGAATTTTACGCCGCAAAATACGATCTCGCAACATCCTAAAGTTTACACGTGGAATTTTACTAATAAATACCGTGGAGTGAACATGTGAAGAGTTGTTATACGAGGAGGAACAAAAGATCAAGCCAGCGATTCGGGCGGTCCTCTCTGGGGACATCTGGCCTAATGTGTCGGACCCTAACAGAACCTCTATTCCTGAATGCATTGTACTACTAAATCTATTCCTTCTGTGAGCGTTTAAGTTGAAAAATGAAATGGACAGATAAATTGAGCACATGGCCAAGTTCAGGGCCACTTAAGACCAATCTTGGGTGCCGTTTAGAAGCGGTTCAGTCATTCACTACAGAGAGGTGGAGAGAGGGAGAGAGGGGAGGAGGAGGGGACGGGGGTTAGGCAAGAGAGGACAGACGCTAACCTGCAGAGAGAGATATCGCTGGAAATCCCCGAGGTGAGAGGTAAGTGCATCCAGGTGTTTGGCAGATGGCGGACCCCACCAAACAGACAGACAGACAGACAGACAGCAGAGGCTTGAGCGAGATGTCAGGGACTGTCAGGCTGTTCATGGGTGGGGGGGGGGGGAGAGAGATATAGAGAGAGGGGGAGTAAAAAAGAAAGCAAGGGAGAGAGAGGAGGAGAAAGAGAGACAGTGGGAGAGAGAGAGAGGGGGAGTAAAAAAGAAAGCAAGGGAGAGAGAGGAGGAGAAAGAGAGACAGTGGGAGAGAGAGAGAGGGG
>JAODUG010003513.1:0-11226 GCA_027564795.1 Aphredoderus sayanus
AGCGCCTTCTATCTGCCACAAAAGCTAGTGATTTGGGTCATTCTGACCCGGAGTACATTACGAGGGTTAAGGGTGTAACAGGTGTAGACATGGTGGTATTAAGGGTGTACCAACAACATTTTGTTGTTGATGTTGTTGCCAGTCTTGGCCAGGACACTCCTGAAAAAAAGATTTGTGTCTCAGTGAGTCTGTCCTGGTGAAATAAAGTGTTTTTCATAGATAGTTATACTGTATTTAAGTATTTGATACTGTTAATACCTGATTTCCTGAAGTATTTATTACAGTTCAATCAGATCTAATGTAATAATTGTCTTGACAAGCTGCATTTGGAAAAACTGAACATTTCAGTCTAATAACTTTGTTAATGTATCTGTGTAAACAGAATATGTTGGATTTGCACTCAACACTGACAACATTTCTTTTTTAGGCCAATGCTCAGAGACAAATGCTGACCAAGCTCTGGAGAGTTTTATGAAACTCATTATGGCTCATTTTGAAAAGCATATTAGTTCCAGAACAGTTACAGTCATGCTCTGGGTTCAGTTTTACACCATTCGCACTGACCAAGTTTACACTAACAGAATAATTTGGTGCAGTTAATGACTACATGTTAGAAAAAGAAAACATCTCTCACATACACATATCTCACCACTAACAATTTCTTTTCTTATTTAAATGCTTAAAAACCACTGTCATTTCAAGCCTGTTGTCTTTGGTATGGAGAGAGCATTGCTATAAACATCATATTATGATGCAGTATCTTTGACAAGCATTTGTTTTTTCCTATCTGCCTAGCCCCAAGGATTTAACTATAACTTTCTCCTTTCCAAAGTGTCCGGCATGCAAATTTATAAGTGGTAAACATAGTTGAGGTGAGCTGAGATTGACGTCAATGTCAAGACACACCAAATTATATTATTAAATGGTATTTTAATTACTATAATACATTGTATTATTATTATTATTATAATTATTATGTAGTAACATGTATATAATCATAACTAATATCGCCACTGAATGTGGATATAAAGAAAAGATGATAGTAATAAATGTAACAATTTAGAATTTGCATAGAATATATAGTATGATGTTAAAAAGAGACAAATGTATCTAGCACAAAATACTTTGAAACTGTACTTTTATTAAAAACGGTTTGGTTGCTGTTGTCTTTTTTTTCCATATCTGATACTGAAATCTCGCCAGCTGGAATTTGAAACCTGACCTGTCTAATTGTACACCTTTGGTGTACACTTAGACAGGTCTATCCTCACAGCAAAAGCATGAGAGAATAGGAACGGGACATGGATGGCCTAGGATGGTATACACTCACAAAATGTCTTCTATTATTTTCCCTGCAGCACAGAGCTTCAGCTTGGACAGAATGAAAAGAATGGAGCAGCCAAGAGCCCTAAGGGCTGATGGTCTTTTTGCCGTCTTGTCATGGTCCTGAAGTCTTTTTGGATTCCTTCTTTTCTGTCCCCTGCATCTTTGTGAGAGTGGTCCCACCTTAAACAACGGAGGAACTCGAGAGTGTCCCAGACCTTTCATGGCAAACAGAGGCCGCTCCTCAGGGGGCCACCCAGCCCTGAAAGAGCCCTGGCATCCCCACGGAGACCACTGGCCAATCAGTAAACGCTGACATATTGACTCTCTGTTCCTGAGCTGTGCAGCAAAGTGCCACATATTCACAAGTTCAAAAAAAGAAAGAAGGAAACCGTGATATTTAAAAGCTGCTTGGAGGGACGTTGTTAGAACGTCTATCAGTAGAATTCTTCAACTGAAAATCAGCCTAGTGGCACAATTTGTGCCATGACCTTAAAAAGACATGGTTCATAAAGGTTTTACACATTTTCTAATATTGTATATTGATTAAAGTATTAGTGTTATTGCTAAATCTTTAAAGACAGGCAAATTAAATGTTCACTGTTAATGATATTTTAAACTGCAGTTCCTGTGATTTTGAAAATTATTTATTTTTAACAGTGACGTTAGATTGTTTGCAAATTTGTTGTTGTTGCACAATGACTTTTCTTTCGATGCTCCTCTTACGCCTGCGCTGACAATGTATGGGCCTCATTTCATGGTGCCTAGACTTGACTAATTGAGGTCATATTTAACGTTATAAAATTATGAGAGAACACAAAACGAAGTGAAGTGAAATATGCCAATTGGCACTAGTGCTCAATCCATCAACAAAAGGCTTCAAATCCAAGCCCTAGTGGGTCCATTATAAGCACAACTCAGCTGAAGCCTAGACAAGCGCTGTGTTAGCTCTTGTACACACTTCTATTGATACAGCTGAATATTGTTCTAGCCATTGTTTGAAAACAGCTTCAAAACAATAGCATTTAGTCACAAACAGCACTGAAGTTAGAGTATTCAAAGTATCCTTTAACTGTATCGGCTGCCATACCAAAAGATTTAGAAACAACATATGCTGAAGATGTTCATGTTCAGAAAGTGTAAGCACAACTATGATAAAATATATTCAATATTATTGTTATGTTGATAAATGTAGTGTTGTCACAGAAAGAACCATGTGGTCACACGCAATGCTACAGAGATATGTAGGACATTTCACAGATGTTTTGGTGCCAGAGTAAATCCAGTATAAAAGCTGCCACTGAACTCCATACAGCACCCGCAAAGATGATTTGCCTTATCAAAGTATTATGTCTTTAAAAAACTGTTATTAAATGCTAAGTCTTTTATCTTACTTCTTCTCTGGGCAGTGGCATGCAAGTGCCTTATTTACTGATAAAAAAATAGCTTTATAAACAAAAATTGCTCACTGTCAATATAAACACTGATATAGATTATGTCTGAGAGCAAATAAAATAATAAGAGGCATGGTGTACAAACCCAAGCTTTTAGTGGACAGCTTGAGGCTTAAAAAAGCAATTGTTCAAACTTTTAAAAGGGAAAATATTTTAATAAAGAAAATTAAAAAAACAATCGTAGAAGGGTTTTACACCCCTGTAAACAAAATAATGTGAATTGGACATGTTTAGTCTCTTTATAGATTACGGTTAAAAGGTGATTTGAAATGCACTCAATATATTTAATGGAGAGGGATTGGATCACTCAAAAGGTGCGCTTGTGGCTTGTCACCCCACTGCTTTAGATGCCTCATAATCCTGTGCAAAACAGAACCTGCACTGCATTTCCACTTTAAGTGTGAACTAAAGAATGCTATTCAGATACAATGGGTGAACATCTGGTCAAGTGATGACTTCAGACCTTTACATGTACTTTTACAAAATCCATCAAAACCATGTAGAAATGTCAGTTTCCAGAAGACTGTTTTTTTTTAAGAGACTGTAAAAGATTGCTTAACCCTTGTGATGTCCTCCGGGTCAAAATGACCTAAAGCAATAGCTCTTTGTGGCAGATAGAAGGCGCTAAAGCTAATTCTACAGCATACACAGACATATGTGCACTGCTGGCACAACAAAGTGTGAGTTTGAAACCCGAGGACAACAGGAGGGTTTAAAGGCACAAAAAACAATACAAATACATAAATAAATAATTAATTAATAACTGCAATGCCAATTAAAAAACATACAAAATCATACATGATCAGATGGCGCCGCCGAGTGGCCAAGTACTATATTTTCAAGGACATCACTTAAGAGACTGTTTTGGTGTGGAAAGATAAAACTGCTTAGTTAGCTTATGTTCAGTTAATTTGGTAAATAGTAAATGTAAAATGGACTGCATTTATAAACCCAAGGACAACAGGGGGGTTAAAAGGCATGAAAACACACACACAAAGAAATAGTTAATAAAGAAATAAACACACACAGCATTGACAATAAAGAGAACCACACAGTCATACACAATCAGATGGCGCCATCTGTCAAAAAAAGATTTGAAACTGTTTGAAACCCGAGGACAACAGGAGGGCTAAAACATTTTAAACTAGTGAATAACTACAATTTCAGCAGTGTATCCATTGTACAAAGGTCACAATATATAATTCATAATGAACGTAGTTCTGATGTTGATGTGGGGTTTACTTCTTAACATGCTAGATTAGTCCATGCAGTAAGCGCTATGGGAGATCCTTAAATATGCACTTAAAAACAGTAAGACAATCCACATTGGCTATGTTTACATGCTAGTATTACACTATTATTCCAACTATGGAATTGCAAATTTGATAGGTGTCATGTAAAAGGGATATTCCGTTTCCGTTTGGGTCTCTTGCCTATTTACGTTAAGATATGTGTAGAAAACATATTTAACTATTTTACTGCAAACAAGCAAAATAGCACAAGTGAACATGTTAGTGGAACATTCACTTTAAATAGACGGAATAAGGGCAAAAACCGGAATGTTGTGTGCATGTAAATTTTGCTAGAGGACACTGACTGCAGCAACTGAAATGTTAGACAAGCTCACCTTTGATATAGTTATTTAAATAAGTAAATAGCTCATATTAAATAATTATATTAATTAAGTATAACAATTACAATATTAGAAAATATTATATAATTACCTATGTAAATGTGCTTTACTTGAAGCAAAGTGCATGTCTAAAAAGTGCATGTTTCTAATCACTCAGCACTGTGTTAGTTCATATATAACCTTGTCCTGACCTTGCTGCAAATTACTTGAATAATAGGCAGGGAAAACAGAATACCATGTTCCATGTTAAGCAACCACATACCATACCATGTTCACGACAATGTCTTATTTTCCTTTTTTCTATGTTTGCTTTTTTGTCTAGTGTTAATGTCTGGTTTAAGCTGCCAAGCTGCTACAGTAAATGACTTGTCTTGTAATAATGTGTTAAGTACACTCTACACACACAGCAGGCACAGGTGATTGTCTAACGTAGGGACTAACTCAAGAAAGCTTGCAAGCTCCAATTTCATTTTTCCACCAGGATCAAGCCTTTGTTGACCGTGATGACAGTTTCGTAGTCCAATACTATGTATATATGTGCTAGGAATGTCTTAGCACCACCTTTATGACAAACGCTTTTGAATTGAGGGGTTCCAGACTGATACTCGTGGTGAAGTCAAACTAGCTCACAAGACTAGGATGGCATCACGAGGCTAAAGCACTGAGGTCTCCTGTGGCCTGTCTTAATACAAAACTGTTGACATGTTTGCATCTTTGAATGCACAGAAACAAGGTAATAGTTACTATAGGTTATTGTTATAGGTTACTGAAATGTAAATTAGATGTATTGAAAAACGGTTTATGAGGAGGAACTATGTTTTTTGTGGGGCTCTGCCCCACCTGCCCATTTCAGAACGTGCTTATACTGCAGCCTGAATCTCATGCTCTCCCTTAAAATGGCTACTAACACACTGCGACTCGCTGGACATCACATTCACAGTTGGTGGGAAAGAGAGGGGAGGGGTGGCAAATTTCTGATTTGCAACACTCTGGGAACTGGTTTGTATCCTTTGTGTATGATGGCAAACACACACACACACACACACACACACATGCACTCTCATGCATACACACACACACAGACACACACACAAATAAAACAGTAGAGAGAGATACCAGGGCAAAACAGCTAAGGAGCAGAAAATGGGCGATTTTATGGCCGTAAGTGCCATGGCTTGATGGTGATTTCCAAGGCACTGGGTGTTAACTTATGTGATGATCCCTTTAAAAATGGAATTTGTTTAAAGAAAAAGGTTAATTTAAATATCTTCCAATGACCCCAGTTTTTTAATATTACATTAAGAATATGAATAGCCACTACAGATAAATGACGTCATCACTGATATTTTAAACAAATAAGTGAGCTAATCAGCATATCAACGGGGGATCTAAAAATGTAAAAACAGCACAATTAAGAAGAAAATCTTCAACGACATGCTGTAACATCTGAGAACAGCTCTTATAACTTTTTGGCAAGCAAAAATGAATAATTTAAGTGAAAATGATTTTAATGGGCTTTGCCGTTCACATCCTAAAAATAAAAGTAGTGAATATCTGCTCTCCTCTGTGAACATTAAGCAAATATTACAAAGGCATAGGTGTGATTTACACTGAAGATGCTAAACATCATACCATCACTTTTTAAAAGAAGAAGTTGTTTAAAATGTTTTGACAAATAGCTTGCATAAGGAAACATTAATTAACAAATGAGAATGCTTTTAGAAAGGTTAATATTGCAAAATAACAAAATAGAATAAACAAATGGGCATACCCCATTTGTTTGACCATCCTACACCCAAATGGACATTGGGTGTAGGATAGTCTAGTGGTCTAGTGGTCTGGGTGTTTGACCCAGCCGGAAGGTTCTGGGTTCAAGCCCCAGAGTTGCTGGCAAGCATCCTTGGGCAATCCCAATTTGCTCCAAGTGGTTAGGTGCTCTTTGCATGGCTTGCACCGCCATCGGTGTATGTATGTGTGTGTGAATGGTGAATGTGAGGCAATAATGCACAGCGCTTTGAGTGGCCGGTAGGCTAGAAAAGCGTTATATAAATGCAGTCCATACCAGTATTAGCCTATATGCTATCATATACCCCTTTAGTTAGTGTTGGCCTACTGTTGCTTGTCGTTTATTATTGCTTGTTTTTTATTTATTTATTGCGGCTGCAACATGGGTGTTTAATAAGAATGGGACGTATGTAACTGTTATGACTTTCAACGTCAATACTAATAAATGGTATGGTTCACTTTACAGGTGTCTGAAATGAAATTAATATGGGAAATATATTTTATAATTACAGGTAAGATTCTTACATGTAATCATAAATATTACAGGAAGGGTATATAAATGTTTCGACACCCTGGCTTGTTGTTTTAACCTCTTTTGGGGGGATTAAAGTCTTAATTGAGGGGTTCATATCCCCCACCAACCACCCCTCCTGCAGTAAATATCACAAATGTCAGCCATTTTACACTGCATGGATAAAATAAATGTGGAGGTTTATAATGTGTTATAATTGTGATAATGTTTTTGGGTCCTTTCAGTAGAAGCTGCTTCATTTAAAAACAGGTGCGTTGGTAAAATAAAGGGCTTTCATTTAAAGTCATTTAGAGTCTCACTGTCCCATTGAATCAACAGATTACAACTTGTAGCCTCATTTTGAATTAATTATTAACAAACAAACTCTATTTGTAAACAGTTACCTTTCAAAGATTTTGTTTCTTTTATATATTTTCTTTGTTACAATATAGCAAAGAAATGACTTTGCTGCTTTCAGAATTAGATTCAGTATGGATTGTCTCTGATGACCTGATGCCTAATGTCCCCAAGGCCCTGCAAAGAGCACATTGGACTTTAGCAGCACACCTCGCCGGATCTCAAGGTGAGCACCCTGGGACCAATAACTCATGTCAGCTAATTGTGCTGCTAATGCGACACTTGCCACAGCCAACCACCTCCCGTGAGCTTTGGGCAGAGAACATCTGGCCCTGGTTCAGTCATAAGGAATCATCTCAGTGATACTTATAGGCCATGATGCTATCCCTCAGATAAGCTGCTGCTGATCATTTTCTCATTGCTGAGACAGGTCATTAGTTATATGATTAATAAAACGGATATTCATATTTATATTATATGCTTTATGTTGTGACCCCAAATGAACAACTGCGGGTTGTGGCTAAAAAGAAAAGAAAAAAGGGGTTACATACAGGAAGCTATCTGGGGACCCGGTTTTATGCATGTCCCGAATGAATTGACCAAGAGACAGATGTAAACAGCTCTCCCTCCCTCTCTGGTAATTAGCATATTTCACTCAGAACGTGGAGACACCTGCTGCCCACAGTGGGCGTAAGAGACACAGGGCTTTCACTTAAAACAGCAGAAAGACCAGTAAAACTCAGCGCAATGACTTGACCACGGCAATGCTCATAGCACTGCCCCTCCCACCGCAGATGTACATTAATGCAATGTAGAAGAATTAGAACAAGGCTAGGGTTCAGCTTTGCTACGCCTAGGAGAAGCCGTACTTTTTGCTGTTGTCTCGCTCAATCGTGTCACTTTGAGGGGGCCTATTCAAAGGTATTCATGCATCTGCCTTAGGCCACAATGGCCATGCGTTTATAAATTGTCAGTCTGGTTGCCTGAAGCTTTTGGTTCTCATTGTTCCGTTCTCCTTAATAAACTTTTGGAGGAGTTCATCAAGGCTCTGTATTTTCTCGTTCTTTCACCCTTTTTTCTTGTGAATGCATGCTCGTCTATCATAAGACCAAGACGGAGTGGTGACAAATAGGAACTGTTGCACTCTGCTAACTCTGCTAATTCAAAACAAATGCCTTACATGCAAATGCTTAATGGCAACAGTCACTAAAAAGTGACTTTTAGAGAAGACAAAGTAAGTGCTTAATAGGTTTTTAAAACATTAACAATTACTAATATACTGTATATATTTACTTACATTTACGTGACCCATTTATTGAAATCACTTTGCATATTAACTTAACATATTACCTTAATTCAGCTACATTATCTGTGACAGAAGAATTTTTTTCCACCAGCATTCAAAATGTTAAGAAGTATACCTTTAACACCTAAAAGGTTTTTTTATCGAACAATTTGGTTCAGGTATTACAGTCCCTATAGAAAGTTATGTGCATTTACATGGTCTTATGGTCTTTAGCTCGTACATTTACATGATTGTAGAAATTACATTATTGGATGATAGCACAGGCAATAATATGTGGCTCAAATCATTTTAATGCTATGATTTAGAAATGTCCTTTAATCCACTTTCATACCTTTGAGTAGCGTGAACACTAACTCGCCTAAAATTGCATCCCCATTTATGGCCTAGTAATCTCTATATATTTAAAATAATTTTAGAGTCAATTACAATTTTAGAATTTGAATTACAAATGATTGATATAAACTTCCTTGCTTAAGCATCAAATTCAAATAGATTCTGCACTCTCTTGCCAAATAAATATTATTCATTAAATTCAAATAATCCCATGCATGATGCGAGCAAAACCAAAAACCAAACAAAAATAAAATATGAAAAACAAATATACACAATTTAATCTAAATTGTTAATATATTTTATCTGGTTGATTTTGTTACAAATATCCCACAAAATTGGATGAGGACGGATTTTAATATCATCTTAATATTATTAAATGATACTCAATCTTGTGGCATTTTCTGTCTATCATTTACATTGAGTATATAAATATGTAATGTAGTATTTAATAAGTATTTAATGTAATATAATAAAATAGTATACATATGCAGGTTCATGTTTCTGCAGATGTGCATCTGCAGAAACACTATGAAAAGTATTGAAGACATTCTGAAACATTTTACATTCTTGTTTTAAATTTGTCTAAAATAATAATGTTAGATAAAAGTCTCCAGCCACCATCATATCATGTTCTTCCATACAACAGCTATGATTTATTGCTATATAATACATTGTCATTGAAAACAGTGTTTAATATCACAACACAGTCGTTTTAGCAGTTGAGGGGATTGCTGTCTACTAGGTGTAGAATTACAAGGATTCTAGAAGCTTCACCTTGTTCCCCAGTGGCCCTTAACATGAATTCAGTGAGAAAGCCAAATGACTGAACCCACCATGCCACATCCCTCCAGTGAGGTGAATAGAAACCTATTCACCACACAAAGTATGTCAAGCTAACCCAGCACAATGTCATTAGGCCTGCCTGTTTATTAGAGCAAAAATAAAACCTTGTCAAAATACCATGTGGCATTAAAGATCCCACTAAACACCACTAAAACAAGAGTAGGCCTATAAGTATTTTACTAGTCCACTAGCAAGGTGAAGGGTCTCCCACCAGACTTGTAAATGCTCAATTAAAAATGAACAACATGGTGACATAATTTTAATTTGTGTTTGCCATATTGTTTCTCTTAAGATCTCTTTGTTGGCCATTGTCCTCTGTCTGCACTCTGCAAAGGGGACATTAATGGGCCTCCCTAGCTGGGAGACTGCCCTCAACCCCATATTGCCTACTTC
Organism: Aphredoderus sayanus; assembly: GCA_027564795.1. Lineage (NCBI taxonomy): Eukaryota > Metazoa > Chordata > Actinopteri > Percopsiformes > Aphredoderidae > Aphredoderus > Aphredoderus sayanus. The sequence continues at coordinate 9,939 of JAODUG010003513.1, forward strand.
CCTCTTTTTGAACTGCTCCTCTTTTGTTCACTGATCAGCCTCCTGTTGGCTTGCCAGACAAGATTCTTGGCATTTGTCGGCAAAATGAAAGTAGGATTAAGGGATGGCTACTGAACACTCCATGGCAAAGAAGTGGGCTGCTATTTTTCCATTCATGCCCCCTTTTCCCAGTTTAGCGGCTCCTCTTTACATATATTTGTTTTCTCAAAGACATACCCAGGACGACACAAAGAATGGGAGAAAATCAACAAGTAGGTCAATCCTGATAGATCTAGCACTGCACTGGGGCTATTTTTCGTAGCACTGGTGGAAAATGTGTGTTTCTATTAACACTCCATATGTATTATAGAACATGTTTGTCTAAATGTGGTCTTTCAGTAGACTATAGATGATCTACAATATACAACTAAGTTGTTTTTATTCATGATTGAAAGCTGGGATCCAATGGGGGAAATTGTCAATATGTATAAAGTGAAAGTAGAGGCCTAAAATAAAATTCTATCTTACATTTCAGGTTTAGAAGAAACCCTACAGTGGAATAGTTCATTTTTAATACTAGCAGCAAGAGTATGCTTTTGTTGTCTCCTGCTTCAAAACTAAACTGATCACATTTAATATCTTGCACAAGTCACACAGATTTGAATGGGCCTTATTTTGTAAAAAAAAAAGACAAGCATGCTAAATAAATTACTGCACTCATATGCGGGTTGTGGTGGTGCAAGGGTGAAGCCATTACTTTAAAGTTCTGGGGCAGGCAAGAAGTTCATGCTTTTCCTACAGTATAAAGTGTGGGCAGGGGAGGTTGTAACCCAGCCGATACTAGGTCTGTACATTTTGTTTAAGCCAATAAAACAGATACCCCACATGCACATCCAGATGTGTCATGTCTCACATAAGGTGCTCTAATAAACAGACAGGCTATCAGCTACTACCATGCTGAACTCTCATTGTGGTGGTGTCACAGTGTTTCTGATAAGCAAAAGCATCCAAGGATCAAAGACTCTTAAGCCTCCCAATTTACTCTTGTGGCTTCAACATTTCCTCACCTATTTCTTTACTCCCTCTCTCACTTTGAGGCTTTTCTGAAAACATGAGGCCAAATCTATTTTTTGACAACTGTAGGTTAACAGGTTAACTGGTTTACAGATCATGGTATCTCCCGGGTATAAAAAACATAGCTCCTCATAAACTATTTTTCCACGTTAATAGATCATAAATTACATTGGAAAAATATTTCAAATGCTTCTCTGCAAAAAAATCAATCAAATAGACAATAAATCATAAATCC
>JAODUG010003514.1:0-11225 GCA_027564795.1 Aphredoderus sayanus
AATTCTATTTCTACAGCTTACACAGACATACTGTATGATGTGCACTACTGGCACAACAAGGTAGTGCGTTTGAAACCTGAGGACAACAGGAGGGTTAAGCCATTATTTACTTATGTGTGATATTAAACATGAATTATGTTTTTAGTATTATTAAACTGAACCAGTAGAACTGAAAACATTTGTTCAGTATGAGCGATACTGTATGCTTCTCTTGTACAGTGTGGTGTTGTGCATTATTACAGGGAACCAACTGGCAACCTACACATTCCACATTAGCTGCTCTCAATAGTGTTCGATAGCCCTCCATCAACATGGAGTGACCCTGCACAGCTGCTTACGGGTCTGGCTTTCAAACACTGGACAGGGTCTCGGTAACAAAACACTCTGGTGGCCCGACTGGTAAGCCTGGCTTTGGTTTCCGACATCCTAATTGACCCCCCCTTCTTAAAGCCAACAATGCTATGCCTGTATGTCTTTGCTGCTTTAATAGCCTACGACAAGCGTGGCTTCAGCCACATGCCCTTCCACGAGCCTGTGGGTGCATAGCAACGGACGTAGGAGAGACACAACAGCCTTCTCCTTGCCAGCTATGCTGTCTTCCTACATTAGAGGAATGTTGTGTCCTTGCTTCTTGCAAAAAGGATGTAGGCCCGCCCTGAGTGCTGGGAGCAGAGCACTGTGAGAAGGATGTGAGCCAAACAGCAGGGCTGGAATCCCCCTAAGAACATCACACTCAACGCTGACGTACGGCCCCCGTGACCTCTCATTCGGAGGAGACCTTGTGACCCACGACCCTTAATAGAGCATACTCCCCATGTGCATGGGAGGTCACGGTCGAGTTTCAATCAGTCTGTTGGGCGGAGAATGGGTTCACAGGCCCCTGAGCATTGCATCCTGTAACAATCAGTGCAATGTGCCATAATAATGGTTAATATTTGTGTGGGAGTGTAAATGCCTGAAGGCGTTTTTGTCAGAGATTTTGTTTTGATTGGCCTTTTAAAAGTACATTTGTTATGGTGCATTTTAAGTAAGCTATGTCATACACCGTGCATACTGTACAGTATGAATCTACGTTGTAAAACAAATGTATCAATTCAAGTTTTTTAATGTTTAAAAGTAAAATGTCCAGCGTTCAGGTCAAAGCACATTCGATGACCCTACCGCCCGCTTACCTTTTTTTAAAACGTGACGTTTTTCGAGCCTCGGCGATACTAGCTCATAGACGTTTGTCCACTGTGCTATGCTGGGGATCATTTCAGGACAAATGTCACTGTGGCTCCTGTTATGGGGTTTGTAAAGAAGTGGGCTCCCTTTCGGTGTCTCTGACACTATGGATGGAGACCGAAGCTTTGTTCTGTGTTTACCCAAGGGTTTGACCACTTCGGTTACCTGATGCGGCGTGTAGAATTCCAGGACTGGTTGAGAGAAATCTGTTATTTTATCTACGTCGTGTCCTCCTTTGTGGGAAATATGATTTGCATGTCCTTCCTGGCTATGGCTGCCCCCAGGGGCCAATTTGTGGACTGTGGGTAATTCCTTCATCGGGTTTCCTGATACAAGAAATGCTTGAGGTTCTTTGAGGTGTGACGGTGAGTTTGTTGGCAGTGCTTCACAGCGTTGGGAAGCGGGTTTTACTGTAGACTCATTACAGTGGTTGTAAGGGTTATCATTCTCTTCAATGACAGTAGTGACTTTAGATTCGAGTTCCCCACCATCGCTAAGGCCACCCTCCTCAAGGGCAGTGAGGAGATCCTTGCTTCCCTTTTCAAACTGTACAGGGTTCCGCAGTGCTGCCACATAGGAGTCTCTGTACCGACACTTCATCTCCTCCTGCTCGGAAGCTTCAGAACCCAGTTTTCTCTGGCAGCAGGGTGTACAAGGCTCCCCTGCACTGCCAGCGCTGCGCCCACAGAGGGCACTGTTCCCTCCCGGTATAGGTGGAGGTGGCCTGACTGGTTTAAACAGAACGGGAGGGGGAGGATTGGACTTGCCGTCAAGTTTATCCAACGCCTCTTTGTCCTTTGCAAAATCAACAAGATCGACGTAATCTCCCTCTATCTCGCGATAGTTCTGACTGTCCCAGGTATTGGGTGAAACCCAGCCCACAGGCTTCATTAAAGGCTTGCTGGGTGTTTTGGATGTGGGTTTGTCATGTTCCACTTTGATAAGTTTGGATGAACTATCGAGCCTCAGAGACATCCTATCCCTCGCGGGAAGGACCATGGTCTCCATCGGGAGGGTGGAGGAGTTACAATGGTGGGATATTGACACTGGCCTTGGTCTAGGAGGAGATTCAGACGTAGGTATCGCCCTGGGTTTGTCGAGAAACTCAGGAATGGCCACTTTGTCCCAGGGCAACTTTATCACCCCCTGGTCCGTAGAGAGCAAACAGCGCGATAGAGAGGTTCCATGGCGATCTGCATTGACCTCCTGCAGCCACTCTAGGGTGAAGATGCAGGGGTACAAGGTCTCGGGGATGGGGGTCTCCTCCACTTCTCGGCAGCCCTCCTGCAGAAGGCTTTTGATGACGATGCGCGCCGCCTGGTCCCCGAAAGGCTCGACCTGGAGATAGAAGTCCCCAGGGCGCAGTAGCAGAGGGTTGAGAGGCGCTAAGTGGACAACGGTTTTGTCGTGGAGACACAGGGGCCAGCCCTCGCAGCGGAACAGCACATCAGAATATGAAGCCTGGGCAAAGACATAAACAGTAAGTGAGATTGTATTGCCTTTTGCGGGTCATTTTGACCTCGGGGTGGACACGAAGGTTAAAGGTGTATATATGATATTTGAAACATGAATATAGCAACATACAGCTATATAGTGGAATAATTGTGTCCAGAGCAGAGAATGTCACCACACTCCCTTGCAGTGTGTTGCAAGGCCAGCTCCCCTGTTCTTTGTTTACATAGCCGGGCCGGCAGGGCGCGCATGTTATTGTGCGTGTGTGTATTATTACACATGGACCATGTGTAGATAAAAACCAAGCATGTATACTCACACACGCTGCCTGCTGCACACTTTCAAGGAGATGCTTGGAAGGGATGAGAAAGTCGAGGAGGCAGTGCAGCGCGTCGCCGTGGTAACGCTCCTCGATGGTGCGAAACAGTTGGCTCAGGACGATGGGGGCGGTGACCTCAAAAGGGGGAAAGAGGGCTGAGAGGGCACTCTGGATGGACGAGTCCAGGGATTGTGGGTTCTGGAGTCACAAAATCCTTTGTGTAAGCTTTCTTTATAATTTATAAACAATGTGTTACTCAATGTTTATCCAACAGTAAAGCACGATTACTTGCAAGGGCCAAATGTAAGCCAGATAAGAATTCAACCGATTCAGTCTAATATCCTGAATGTGGTATGGAAAGCAATCAGTATCACAGTCTCAACAGCATAACATAATGGCAACAACATATATAAACACGTCTGGCATGCTGTATCAGCAGCCACAAATGGCCATAAACAGTGAAATATTTATCACAACCTTTGTAAACCACGGTGGGAGGCCACTGTGCTACTTTCAATCCATTGAGATGTGACTGTGTAACACGTTTTAGGTTTTTTAGTGAAGAATACCTAGTTTTATGGGGTCCAATTGGTTATATATAGATCAGAATCATGTAAACACAATAATCCAAAATAACATTCATTGTAACCTTCATTGCACTTTTCTAAACATCTATTCCCAGCAGTATGCATGACATCACAAATCAAACACTCATGTAGAAGTTGCCATGGGTGGATCATGCATCATGTTACTGAACAGTAACACATGGACAGTGACTTTTAAAGGTATTCATCTATTTGGACTTACATTTGTATTGACAGCACTGCTTTGATCAAAGCAGGCCCGTAGCCAATGCCTGCTCAAACAAGGTACACCTTAAATGTAAAACGACAAGACAGATATTTTTCCTGGCCTCTTACCCGGAGGTGGAATGTTTCAAAGCAATGCTGGAAGAGCATTCACAGTCAAATTATATTGTAACCTGCTACTAGGACAAGCTGTGCAATGGGTGAATATATTGAATACCAAATGAGCTGAAACTCTATGATACAAATGTGTCACGCTATCATTGTATTTCCTCTCCTCAAAATAAGACCTTATCTACTGATAAAATGAAAAACGGATATTTCAGGAAGATCTTGGAACGGCTTTGGTCCATATCCAGAACATATTCTGGATATGGACCTGTCTGGACTGAGTATGGCCTGCCTGATTAATGTCCAGCCAGGATACACCTTGTTTAAGGTAGCACACAGACAAGGGCCAGTTTCTGATCTTATTCAGAAGGTCAAGAGGAAAGCTGACAAAGATTTATTTGGTCCTCCCTCCTCATTGAGTGTCTCCATGTAACGCCTTGTAAACTGACACCACTGTCTGTTTAGACTTATATGTGGTGCAAAAGTGTTTACTGCATGCACAAGTCTGTTTCAGATATTAAAAACTATTATATTAAAAACCACTGAGTGTTGGAGCAGCTGTGCAATGGGTGAAGTCCAAGCAAGCACATGGAAGAGGTTGAGGGAGAAATTGATGCCATCCTTTGCGCAGTTTTCAAAGGTGAACCAACACAACACAAGTGCTATACATAAGGAAATGTATTTGTTTGGGGGGCAATGTACATTATGGATATACAGTATGTAAAATACAGGAAAGCTGTCTTGTTCAGATGAAAGAGTAGTGCAATACACAGTGTGTGTAGAGCAATATAATGTGTATAATACAGTCTATAAACAATAATAATATAACAATCATGTTGAGTTAACTGCTGGAAAATAGTGAGAGACTTTGCATCTCGATTGGATTTAGCACCCGAGCCACATTAGGCGTGCCATTCAGTTCACAGTTAGCCCCCCCTCCACAAATCCCCTGAAACCTTAAAGGACTACTTTTTTTAGCAATTACCTCATTTGGCATTTGGCTAACCAAGACCAGAGGAAGGCCTAGAGTAGCTTAGATGCAACTGGCAATAACATCAAAGTCATTTCAGCCACTGGGACTTTTTTGGTGTTGGTCATTGGTGTTTTTGTAATTAAGGCCAATGTGACACAATGAGTGCAACTGAAACTGAATAGATCTTAAGTTTAGTCTTTAGTTATTGATAAGTTTACATTCAGCAGTTCACCACTGAGCAGTATCAGAGAGAAGTGTGATGGATGTAAATATGTGCACTGTCAATATGAATAATAAAACATTTTACATTAAGAAAAATCTGACCATAGTCATTCTATATCCTGCAGAAATTCACCTCAGTAGAAAAGAATGCTCCATATTCTGATACATGTGTACATATGTCCAAACAGATTAGTCACTGGAGAGCAGATTACCTTTGAGGCTGATTACTGAATGGCTAATGCATCACAGCTGTTTGAGACGGACTCGAGTGATTGAGGCATTTACTATAGGTCTATGTCTGAAAGCTAAAAATAGACTTACAACAAAGACAGATCCAATAAAACACATTTTTCTGATCTTCCTCAACTGACAATAACAGGAGGAGCACAGCCTTATTCACTAATCAGGCACGAGACTCAAATGCACTCCCCTTAAGTTAAGATAATATCGAGCCCCAACTCAAGGATCATAAGAAAATGGGAAGCATAAAGCGAATCAGTGTTGTTCCCCTGACCCAGACAATCCCCCATTGGTAGCTTGGCTGGTGTATGATTGACTGAGACCCTCACGAGATACACTAAACATTGTCCAGCTGGACCCTGTCCAGACCAGCAAGCAAGCCAAGGAAACTTTGTGAAGGAATGGGGGACTGGTGGTGTTACACTCATTGTATCCTATTACATTTACATTAATGACTAACTGCCAGATACAGTAGCATGCCATAGTGACTGAAAATATGTGCACAGTTCATAACTTATGCCAAGTTGTTGGCTGAAATAGTAATAATGTTAAAAACCTGGCCTCTAAAAAGCCCCAATGGAACAAAAACAGAGTTGGCTCCAGTTTTGTTACCTTGTCAACAAGAATTTGTAAATCCGGTGCTTAGTCTCGCAGCATTGCAGCTCTGATATCCTAGTGTGTGGCATCAGCAATTTGGTAAACCCCATTAACACCCATCACTGCCCTAACCCATTACAGCCTACCGGACCACTTTGAAAATTCTGAATGGAACTGTATGGGAGAAGTCTGTAACAGCAAATATGGCAGTTGGAAGCTTTATAATGTCCGAACCTCAGATTTTTCTGGTGATTTGTATACATCCATTTTTTATGTCCCAGTGACCATAGGAAGTGCAGTTATGGCTCTCTCACCATTCATTTAGATGCCAGAGGCATTTCCAAGACAGCTGCCGAGTGGCCAGACGTTTCTTTAAGGACTTTGATTATAGTGTATCAACATATCTAGCACTCATTTCCCTGTGCTGAATTGTAACGGCCCGGCCAAAACCATTTCACACCAACAGCGGGTCTTGTCCAGTCAAGCATAAATTCTGAATCTTTATCTTGGCCTGAAGAGACAGTGGGGCTTGATCCATGTGTCCAGCTACTACATTCCTCGCCCAACCCCTTTACACACTCAAGGCAACCCACTGTGTGGTTAACACAGGGGGTTTCCCTCTCCCAGCCATTGTCCAGTGTTGCCTGTGGTTAATGCTATTCAGCTAGCACCGGCCTCTTCAAGAGCCCCAATCTTCAACAAAGCTCATTGTTTGACATGGATTGACATGTCAGCATGGACTAGATAGAAACATCTGGTATGAAGGTTTGTGTTCTATTGTCCTGGCTACCCCTCGGGGGTTATTTTCTGTGCCGAATACTGAGTTAATAATAGGTTTCTCTTCCTGTCGCTCAAGCTATTGCCCTGGGCCTTGGTCAAACAAGTCATGACCCAGATTTAAAGCACAATATACAAACAAGCTGTCAAGGTGTTTTGTACCATGTTTGCACTGGTATTTTAAGCAGTGTTATCAACCACTAAAGCAAAAAACCCAAAGTAGGTAAGCTCAGCAGAATGTGATTGCAAAGAGGATTATATTCAACCAAATGACCACAGTGCTTTGTGTGACAGACATGTAGGGTGGATTTGCTGACTAATCATCACATTTTCCTTTTGACCAGAAAGAAGACTGATAGCATTTCTTCTAGTGGAATTAATCCATAATCCAAGGAAAGTGCAGGAATATTTCGCCCAGGTATTTTACCTGGATTATAAATGGCAGTTGAGGAGTTTGAGGAGGTATGCTCCAGACGGCACCACAGTCATAACAATGGTGTCTGGGAGGATACTGGGTGGAGCTGGGATGGGAAATGCAAAAACATGTTCTTCCCACAAGAGCCATCAACCAAGAAAACAAGAGATGTTATCAGGGAAAGGATAAACAAGGTTTCTGCAGGGGAATGTATATACTGTATGCTGAGCAACGTCTGTAGAAATAAACTCTTTAATTGGTTTTTAAGGGAAGATTGAAACATTAGCAATATTGTAGTATACCAATAGGAATACTACAGTAATACATACTAGGCTAATGCTTATAATATAAATACTTATACATTCTAGACAAATGCTTATACAAATGGAACTACGAATACATACTGTACTTATGTCACTTTCAGTATTGATTTTAAGATGTTAATGATCACGTTTGAGGCAGGCCATTTATTAGCTCCAAGTTAAAGCACAGATATTTTAAATCCATATATGAGCCAACTTGCAGCCTTTAATCCTCAGGTGGAACCTCCTACCTGGCAGTAACAAAGTCCAGGCTCAAAACGAAAGGTGACCAGGCTTTCTCTATCTACTTTGGATCGCTTGTGGAGATATTGTAAGGCCGGCGGAAATTCATAAAACATACTTTTATAAGCTTGCATTCATGTGATGTCATCTTTAGTGTGTTGTTTTAATTCCCTCTTCTTGTTTATTTTAATTGGGTGTATTTGTTCTACTAATTATTTTAGTTTAATTTTTATTTATTTCATTGACCTTTTCTCGTTATAATTTGCTCTTATAATTCTTTCTCATATTTTGTTACTTGTATTGTGCTGTTAATTGACCTAGGTTTTTCTAGATGCTTTATAAATAAAGTGTATTATTATTAGCTAATTGAAATACTCATACTGAAGCAAGTATATACCAGCACCCCAACCCCCACCAGACACAACCCTCCCCCAGAGAGCTGGCTCCCCCTGCGTGAAGGCGAGACAGTGTTGTCTTTGTGTGTGATCCTCTTGTAAAACAGCACTCAAAGCTTTGGCAGATAAGCACTCAATTCAGCTAAACACCACCAGAAACAGAAAAGAAAAAGGCTTTACATCAATCCATTTGGACAGTGCTGTCATGAGCATGGAGCCAGTGTGCTAACTAGCTATCGATCAGCTGGGCCTGAATCCTGTGGGTTTTATAGTACAGAAGAAGATATTAAGAGGCCACACAAATAGTGTGTTTTTGTTGGTGTGGTGTTGTGATTGACCTCACATTACACGCCTTTTAAGAATAACAAATTTGGCCTAACTGAAGGGCCCATGCCTTTGATAGGGTTACTTCCCTCTCCAGTTAGAAACAAACAACTGTGCTTGAATGTGCAAATTGCTGGTGCCCATTTGCACACATGAAAGTAACACTGCCTGTAACTATTCATCTGAGGTTACACCTTTTGGGATGCTTTGCCTAAAGGCATATGTAAAACGTAGAGGCATGCTACAGTATGATTTAATTCACTGAAACCTCAGTAAAACCTCAATAGTGTATACTAACTGAGCAGAACTGGTCTTGACCAAAACAACACTCTCTACTATTTTTGAGTGTGAATATGAGGAATCTGACTGGACAAAACACACAGACACACACACACACACACACACACACCTACAGTATGTTTAGTGTTTGCTGTTAATAATTCTAATAATTAACTAGAGCTGCAGCAAATTGTATTCTCTAGAGCCCTGAGCTCAAACTGGAAACATGGTGCCTGGTTTGTTTGTTAGTGACATGATTGAATGGGTTGTGGGGTGTACATCTTTGACAGCTGCTGCTCGTCATTGGAAACCCTTGCTGTGCAGAACTCAAAATCAGGCTGTATCTGGATTCCACATCTGGCAGATCACAGGGCAAGGAGTATCTCTCACAGGGACACACTGAAACCACAACAATAATCAATTCCTATTTTAATTCCTAAACAGGAACATCTTGATGGTAACTTTTGTCAGGTATGAGTTCAAACTAGAATACATCTAATAGCCCCAACATTTTCTGTTCACCAGAAAATGTGTCGTGACTGCCAAACTGTACAGTATATCTGTCTGCCTTAAAATACATCAAAAAAAGCCACAACACTGTTTTTGTAGCTTGGGCTGAGAAGGCAAATGACAATGTTCAGAGTAGATCTGTTTCTGGAGAGAATTCTCTCTGGAGCATATAGCTGTTCAGATGCAATTCCAGAAGGCCTGGCAACAGATTTTCTTTTGTAAATGGCAATGTGTCTCCTCTGTTTGACACACTTTTGTGACACACAGATTAATAAAACATTCTGAAATATGTAGTTCACAGATCCCTGACAGTACCTTAGGTTACACAAACCAAAATAGAAATGACTGGGTTTGCAGTGTATGCTTCACCAATGCACATCTCTGTAATTTCCTTTCTTCAAACAACGGAAAATAGGTTGCTGTCTATAGATTTGTCTTGTCTCTAGTCCCATGTGAATTTAACACTGCATGACCAAAGGCAAATGCAAACAGCAGCCACCACTGAAAAGTGCTACAGCAACTTTTTAGTGTCAGTCTGACTTGCGCAGCAGTCAGTCAGTATAGGAGGCCTGGTACTGGACTGCACACGGAGCACAGACACCGGTATTGTGGAGATGTTATGACTTGTCCCTGGCAGGAAAGGCGGTTCTAATGACTTCCATGTGACGGTGGAGAGACGTAGCTGCAGGTCGGGCCATGGCAGGCCAATCAGCATCCAGATCCTCTCTCACGTTCTCCACAGTGTTTACAATTAGATCACACCAAATGAATCCATGCTTAAGGGACTCTGCTATGACATGTTGCTTCAGCTGCATTCTGAAGCAAAACCAAAATATACCTCATTGATAAGCATATCTGACTGTTTTGCCAAATGACTTAGGATATAGTTGTGTGCTAATATATTATAGTGTCTGATTAAATTATAAATCAGGTTTGAGACACAGTGTTAATTGTTCTTAGGCTGTGTTATGCATTAAGTTAAACATGCAAGATTGCCATGCTAAACCTCATTATTAGCTCAACTTCTTATGCCAAAGGATGCAAAAGCAGTTTGCATTTTTACCAATTTAGTTTGAAAGTAACTAATGTGGACCTACTGTAACTCAGTCTCACCCTGGAAAGAGAGGAGTCTCTGACCTATACCGCACCTGCTTGAGGTCAGGCAGTTTGAATAAATGTTGTACTTTGCATCTCACAATCACTTGCATCTCACAATCTGTTACAATCAGTTACAAGCAGTGCTCAATGGCGATTTGTGAATGAGTGACTATTGAGTGACTTTGCTAACCCATTGCCTTCTGTCATTCAGTAACTAGCTAAACACAGACAGGATATCATAACTGGTGGGTGTTTATATAAGATATGAATGTCTAGGAGCTAAGCTGTAGGCTAATCAGCTTGTGCTAGAGTGGTGAAGGCAGGCAGCCATTGCAAGTAAAACTATATACTGTAGCCGTATTATGATGTGTTGTATTGGGATAATTGAGCACTTCCTCCTGGTTGAATGGCAAGTTCAAAGGCAGGAGAAAATACATTTTGGTCACAGAGAGCAGCCAAAAATTTACTCCTCCAAACATCCTCCCTCTTCTTGGTGCCTTTAAAGCTATCACTTATCTTGCATACCTGCATCCACTTTGTGTCTCTCTAACCAAAAAAGGTATTGGCGACAAACTGAAAGTGAAACCTTTGTGGACATCCAGGTTGATAAAATACTGTAGCCTAATGTTAGAATGCATTGGATGTCTACTAAAGCCTTGTTCTTATTACTTTACACAAAAGCAAAAGCACTATACAGTATACTAATCCAACAGATCAGATCCTAAAGATTCATCATGGCCTTTTCTTTTTCGTTTGTCAATTAGTTTCTACTGTCCAATCCAGCCACCTGTACCAAATGTTGTGTATTTGGGTTTTACAGTATATGTGCAAGGACAGACCACTGAACTGGAGAATAACATTATGTTTCTCTCTCTCTCTCTCTCTCTCTCTCTCTCTCTCTCTCTCTCTCTCTCTCTCTCTCTCTCTCTCTCTCTCTC
>JAODUG010003515.1:0-11225 GCA_027564795.1 Aphredoderus sayanus
TGTGCACTGCTGGCACAACAAGGTGTGTGTTTGAAACCCGAGGACAACAGGAGGGTTAAAAGGCACATAAAAAAAAAAGAAGAAAGAAAAACATAATTAATTCATTCATTAATTAATAAATACACAGCAATGACAATAAAAGAGAATTATACAATCAAGTGGCGCCATCTGGTGGCATAACAACATCCAAGAATGGCAACAGGAGGCTAATGGCTAATGAAAAGCATTACATGACGGACAGCACTACAGAAAACACCCAAACCCCTTTATTTTCTGAGGGGTTTTGGGTGCTCACCATATAGGTTACCTACGGGTTAACCATGCTCTTAAAACACAGATTATCAGATGTGTCAAAAACAAACAGGAAGATGTGTTGGAGTTCAAAAGGCATGCTTCATTAACCTGACATGTCAGATTATTGTTACACGCACATTAGTTCTATGCACACAACCATCTGGGGAGCGGTCCATAGTTTTATAAAGGGCAGGCACAAACATACTTCAATCTGTAGGAACCGCCATTGTTGTTTTCAAGTCGCTTTAGCCACAACTAAACCACACCAGTAGCTACCAGTACAATGCTGATTGGTCATGCATTAGATATATCGGAGAGAACCGAAAGGACTGCATGCCTCTCCAGACTGATTCTCACGGCAAAGTCAAACTGAAGCTCACGAGATCAGGATGGTCTCGCGAGGCTGATGCTTCATACCTCCATGAGCCAGTCCAGGAGAATGGCCCTCATCTTGGGCTGAAGATGAGGATGCTTCTCCATGACGTAGACATCCCTGGTATAGCTCTTGTCCTTCTCCAACATGTAGTTCCACACCACATCCTTGCTAGCCCAGCTGGAGAGAGGTAGGGAGAGAGGGGTACATTCACAGTTTAAGCCCCATTTAAATGTGTTCCTTCTGATCTGGTCATATGAAGAACGGAAATAACATGGCTGGTCTATAACCAACTTGAAATTGGATATATTTGTATTTCAATGAACCTGAAGCAATAAACAGGGGTATGGTTCAGGTACCATACCGCTGGCTGCTAGGTTACACTGTACACAAAGCCAAACTTCAAATGCTGCAAGAGATATTAGCTGAATTTGACAAAAAACACATTCACTTAAAATCACCGACTATACCTTTAAGCTAAAAAAGGCATAGTCAACAACTATAAAACTTCCCGAGACAGACCCATGGGGAGGGAAACGAGGCGTGGTTTGTGGCCACAGGCAACCCCCCCCGCGGTCCTCACCATAGTGCAGGGAGAGGAGAGGCTCGGACAGGGGTAACAAATATGTTCCTGCAGGTGTAGTGGGGAAAGCATGCGTCCGTTAGGACAACCGGTTGGTCCTCCTGATCAGGTGTGGGGATCCACCTGTGTGGACTTGTGTAACTAGCGTCAGGACTGCAGCCCAGCTGTGCAGAAGAGGGGAGGGGGAGAGAGAGAGAGAGAGAGAGAGATTAAGTAATAACATACACTAAAGGAGAGACAAGTCAACGTGCCACCCTCTCCACACCAATCCCTTATGTATCAGCTACATTATTTGCCCCACCACATTCTGTGCTTGACTGTCATTTGTCACTAGCTAATTAAAGGATCGTAACCACAAGTGGAGCTGTTGATCCAATATGCCATAAGTTAAAGGCCAGCCTATGAGAGATACAGTTTGCGCACTGAAGGTTACGAGTTGCCAACGGGGGCCAGAGCATGCCATGTTAAAGCCCCAGGGTAGTTTGATGCTGTGTGTACCTCAATATCCTGCTGCTTCTTCTTCTTTGTCATCTCCGACACCTCTTCATCAGGATCTTGCAAATACTGATAAACAAGAGACTGGTTTATTTTAGATTCACTATACCGGTCAGGCTGGGTTAGGGCCATGTAAAATTCACTTAAAAAAAATAACCTCAAATGTAAGTAACTCATTTGTGAAACTTAATATAAATAAAAAACAGAATGTCCTTATATAGTTGTGGCAATGTAAGGTTAATATCAACAATGGTGAAATGATAGTGGTTCATGCTACCAAGATATAGTTCAATTGGGTACATGCCACAGCAAGGGATTAATAAAAAATAAAAAAATAAAAACACAACATTGTTTAATCTCTGGTCAGTCAATAACCGATTAAAATTCCATAGTTGAAGGTAGACCGTAATGTAATCAATATACTTCAGTTAGCAAGCCATCTTTATGATCCTTACAATGGCAACATCTGCTTTCCTCTTCCTCGATCGAGCTGCATTTTCTTTGGGCGCATCAGCGGCAATAGACTTCGACTGGGTCTCTCGCCTACAGTGACAAAGTTGCAAAACATGTCGTAGATTATACATTATAGGTTAAACTGTTTGGTTTGTAATTTTGTCTTTATTAAAAAACGTGTTATTGTGGCAACAAGCTAACTTAGCCGGATGGCTAGTCAGCGGATTTGTGTCGTGGTACACTTGATCGATACCTCCAGAGTGTCAATCTTAAGACGGTTTTAAACTCACCTTGTGCCTAGCATTATACTCGTGAACGTTAACTCCTACTTCAGAGCAAACCTGAGAATAACAAAAGTGCAATATTTGTAGTTTTCCCAAGTTAAAACAACATATTTACACACTCCCAACCCCCACTCTCAACTCCCTCCTCTTCTGACAAAGCCTAGCTCAGTTCGGCGCGGGGAAATGAATTGGGGCATAAACTTAATGCTCAAAAATAAGTACTAAATACTGCAAATATAGTGCTGAAATTTAACAATAAGCAACATCAGACTGTATAATATACCCTCGGCCTTTTATATCGTTTTTTGAGGAAGTATTTGTTTCAAACAAATGTGAGACAGCTGGTGGGCCACATAATGGCCGAATCGAGTGCAGCTGCAGTTTCCCACATTCAATAGACCTCAAACATTGAACTATAGGGCAAACAGCATCACTTTAACAGTGATGTGTGTATTTTACATATCTTCACAGGTTAAAAACCAATATGCGTGCTGTACTTTATTGCATCTACGTTAGCATTAGCTTCGCTGGAAATGTTGCAGTTAACCTTTACAATGTTTTTATGTTTTAAATGTATCTGATCCGTGCACTCACCTCAAGATTCCTCCCTTGAAGTTCACTCTTGCCACGGTGAAGATGAATACTAATAGTATTTTAACGTTGACACAAAAGGTTTAGTGGCTGAGGTTTGGGTGTGTGTGAGACCGGACAGCTCGCCTGTTCTACTGAGCTGGCGCGACTATTTTGCGCCTTCTCTGAGAACAGATGACTAGATGCATCACACGTCAGAAAGGAGGCGATTTAACTAGGCGCTAAGCGACCCAGTTCCGCATGTCCTCGTCGAGTCATTTCAATTTCATTCTTTGAAATTCCTTCACGTTTTGAATGTGGACGAGGGATGCTTTTATGTCATTGCACTTCGTAGTTATTGTAGGATAAGGGGAATAAAAGTTTGCTTCTTTTTTTGTACCGGTTATGGAGAGGCGTGTCTGTTCCAATGACAGCTGGAGGCGTGGCTTTGAACTCGGAAATGCTCAGAAACCGCGTGGCTAGTCTGTCAGATGTAAACAAAGGGCTGTTGCCTTCTCGAAAACGGCAAAAAGAAGCATATATCCGCGGTATTCAGGTGAGAATATTGAATAGTTTCACAGTGCAGCCCATAGCAATGGCTGTCGCTTGCTGTCACCATATACGCGTGGAGTATTTTTTACCACAAATCAGCCTTTTGCAGGGTTGTCCTATCTTCACATTGCAGGTTGCTAAATCTGTGCCCATCCACCATTGCCGTCCAGTACGTTTTGTGTGTGCATACTATTCCCTTGCTTAAGCCTCCATTGTGTTCAGGTCAATTCTTTTTCAGATCCAAACAAGGCTTCATTACATCATCAACAATGGCCTAGTGAATGCAATAAAACACATTTTGATAACTTAGTAATTAGAGGTTGTTTATGGAGTAATAATATGTTGCCAAACTCTCAAGTATCAAACAATGACACCAAAACAAAAAATAATGCAACTACAACTTTATAATAATAGTATAATAATATTGTGTAAACATATTTACATTATATGTCATGCCAGTAAAGTATACTGACTTGAATTTGATTGTAGAGTGACATGCAGCAAGTATGATCCCACATGTTTGATCCCACATGTTTGATCCCACACACTCAACCTCACACTCTATTCACTCACACACACAAGCACATACAGTACACATACTGCACATTAGGGATGCACCTATATATCGTCTATATAACAATATCGGCCTATCAGCATATAAGAGGCCCTTTACTGATGCCACTGGCATCGGTGAGGATCTTTGATCAATCAAGCTTTGGAACTGTAGAAGATCCAATGGTGTTATGATATCACCCGTAACAGCAACTGGACTGGACATTGCACAAGCATGGCAACAGGTCCCTTGCACACGTTGTTTGTTTTCAAATCAAAGTTAAAGAAACTTTTGGCCAGGGAGTATGTCATCAGTATTGGCAAAATATTGGCAAGTGTGTGGTTCCTTTTTTCATAGAAAAGTATATGCTGAACAATAACAGATAAGTGTAACACATACGGAAATAAAAACATGTTCGTATCACAGTAATTATACATATATTAAGTTTATAGATTAGATTATTGATGAATAACAAGTTACTTAACATTGTTTTGGATGATAATTAGTTGTTTTTTTCAATCTTTTCTAATTAATTCAGACATGGGTCAAATTTGGCCTGCAAACACTAAGGGTGTAAACACTTTCCAAACGCAATAACAGGATTAAAACAGATTTACTAAGAGCTGGTATAATACCCAACTGTTCTATCTTTGTTCTCCTTTGTGAAATATCAAGCAGATTCTTTCGACAGTGGCTAAAGTAAACCTAACCCTTGGCCAAGCAGTCATGTGATCTGCAGTCAAAATACTGTAGTTTGAGGTTTCACAGTGCTTTCTTTTGGATAACAATGAAATTCATAAACCTTTTTGGGCGCCTCAAATCTGTGGTTATTGGAGTGATACATGTTAAAGCCTTGCCAGGTAAACTATACCAACATATTTTAACTGTTAACTAACTTACTAACTAACTAAATATCTTTATTTTTGTCTGTCTGTCTGTCTATGTAATGTGTCAAATGTAATGCAAACACATACTGTAGGTTACAGTAACAATGATTGTGTTCCAATTCAGGCACCCCTTTAGGCTCTATGAACATTTCCCAAATAACCGAAGAGGCATGTAAAGAAGCAGAAATTTACAGTAATGCAGGAATTGTATGTGTCCATTTGACTGTATCCTCTTCAAAAACTGCTGCTAGAAAATAAAAGAAGCCCATGATCAGTGACTATTGTGGGCTATTTCTCATTTTCAGGACGGGATGATTATTGAGAACATGCACGACATCCCTTACTCGTTCTCGGTGGGTCCAGAAGTATGTGCCTGTATGACCGCAGTGTGTTCTGCTGTCAGGGCTGTCTGTCCGAGCCTACCCCTCGGAGTACAAATACTGGCAGCCGCAAACCAGTCTGCGCTGGCTGTAGCCCTGGCAACCGGTTTGTTGTTTGCTACTAGGTGCACCTAAGCAATCTGCGTAATACCCCGGGTCATAACCAGGCCCAATGGTCATGGAATATCTGGAATATCATGGCATTTAAAAAAAATATATTCCAGATATGGAAAATCAGGAAATTTTGGGTTTTGGTCCAATCATAAATATCAGCAAATTTAGTTTGTAGCATGTTTACATTTTAGTTGCATTCATCAAAATGTTACTGAAGGTGGCAAATACATTTTGAAATATTTGTCTGAATGTTTACATGAGTAGTAGTAACTACTGGAAATATCATCACATTCATGTTCAGTTTGTTTATCATTGCCTGGCTGTCCCTTTCACAATGACATGGTGGCCTGTTTTTCCTTTCATGGAAATTCTTTTAATTAACTTTTAATTAGTCAGTAAAAGTCATGGAGTTTTACATTTGACTTAAGAATGGAAATCCTGAATTCTTTAAACAGATTTTACAAGTGAAGTACAAAATCGATTCCAGACCATCAACTGGTTAGGGTTTCATGTCCATTGATCATTCAGCATAATAATGAACTATATAGACATTCAGATATTTAAACTGGAACGACACCACTTAGGCACCTGTGGTGCATTGATTGGACAGAATGAAAACACCCATAATGCACAGACCATGGGGCGATTATTGACACAAACAACTACTGGCTAGAGAGGTATTTCCATGCCTTTACTAGATAATCTAAGGGTAGATCTGTAATTTGAATGCTGTTATTGTTGAAGGTCTCGATTTCATCCGCGCCGAAGGGTATGTGTATTCCCATGTGGCCGATGAGGGCCTTCTGAATGGTTGTGCTGGTGATCTGCTCCGGTACCGCAGACATATAGGCGCTGAACATGTCCAGATCTTCACAGACATCAAGAAGAAGCACAGGTGATGAATGGATCGAGTTGTACCACTCTTCACAGTCACACTTTGATCATTGACAAATAATCATCCATGTTTTTTGTGTTTTTTTTTACACTGTCTAGTTGGAAGGTGCAGTATAGCAAATCCACTGTTGTGTGTGTTCCCAGTTCCCATGCCCTGACCTCAGACGTGAGTATAGCAGAGACGGCCATTGCAGCAGAGTTCTTCCTGTCAGACGGCATCATTGTCACGGGAACTGCCACTGGGGTGCCGGCCGATCCACAGGAGCTCAGAGGTTCTGTCTCAAATAAACCCACATTCAGAAAGAGTAGGAGTAGTATGAGTAGCCTGTGGTTCACTTCTATAAACACAGGGATGCTTTGCTACAGTAGCTTCTGCATAGTATAGTCCTGACAGAAGTATTCTATGTACTTATTATTGAACCTAACAGATGCATATTTCAGAATTGATGTAAACAATTTACACTCAATTAAAACATGTAACTAAAATATTTATTTATTTATTTATTTATTTATTATTTAATTAATACGAACTTGGCCAAAGTTGTCCCATTATCATTTGGGATGCTTATACAAAAAGTTGTTTTTTTCTGGTGCTGTGTTCCTATAAGTCCACCAGAGGGCACCCTGCTCCAGCGGGTTATGGCACACATCTGAAGTCTGTCAGTGCTCTATCTCTGTTTAGAAATGGTTAGCAACGTCTCTTTCTCCCTCCCCAGACCCCACCACACTTGCAACACTTGTTGCTGGATGAATATGTGGTGTACTTCACAGGCATTACAGTTGCATATACACTTGTGTAAACATTAGTAAATACTATTACTATATGACTTTATCAAGCCACTAAATTGATGGTGACTGTCCTTGATAGGTACTAGGTTAAGACGATACAGTACTGAGATTCTTACCTACTAAATACAGATACAGAGATGCCCCCCCTTCCCCCCAGTCAGGCTATTTTAGCAGCCTACTCCTATATATAGGAGTTGAGACTACAACTGAACACACAAGGCTGTGCATCAACACTTGAATCAAACCCATGATTTAATCTTGTATCCACATTCATGCTAATTTCTGTTAACAGTGCCCTCTATCTCTCTATCTATCTCTCTATCTCTCTATCTATCTATCTAGCTAGCGTGGCCATCTCTATTTCTCTTTCTCTCTATCAAATAAAATCAATTGGCTATATTGGCATGAAAGTGCAAAACAAAAAGCAAAATACAGTGTCCATCAATGCAACTTCAACTCTCTCTCTTTCACTCTCTCTCTCTCTCTCTCGCTCTCTCGCTCTCTCTGTCTGTCTGTCTCAGACAGAATAGCAGCTGCATTCACATTCCATTCTGGATGCTAGTCTGTACAGTGTCCGTGGGTCATTGGGTCTAATCTGTCACCAGCAACAGTCCTCCTCTATATGTAGGAATTGCGGAATTTGTTATGAAACTAGGTTAATGTACCTTGATGACTGTTGATCATGTCAATGAGTGCATGTTAACACTCATTGACATGATCAACAATCTCAGTGTAACACACTGACATCTACAATAAACTGTTAACAGCACAGGTATGCATCCGATGTAGCATGCATTACATTTCAAAAACAAATATACATATTTGTAATTACCATTAAACTGCTTGTGTCTGTACGTTACAGAGGTTGCCCAGGCTGTGAGGCGGCCAGTGCTGATAGGGTCAGGGGTGACCTTTGACAATGTGGAACATTACCTTGATGCAAATGGAATGATAATTGGCTCACATTTCAAGCAAGGTGGCCACTGGGCCAATGCTGTTGATTCAGAACAAGTGAAGAAGTTCATTGGCAAGATACGTGATCTTCGAAAGTAAAGACCAGAAAGGATCATAAATATTGGCAAAACTACATCTTGACAAATACTGTACATTGTATAATGGTGGCTCATCTGATTATCTGAGCGATAGTATTATCAGTATTATCAGCCTAATCTGTTGCATTCTGTTTACCTATGTGCGTGTGTGTGCGCAAGCTTATACACAGTATATAATCTGTATTGCAATTTAAGGCTTGTCCTATAGATGTCAATAATTGCGTCAGTTGGGTTTTTTATTTGCAAATAAAATACATCCATGCCAAAAAGTAAGAAAACAAGATTTATTTATTTGCATTTTTTTGTACATTTTATAAATACACACAAATACAAAAAAGTCATCCAAATTTACAAAACATGGAAGAATGTGAATTGTGTATAAAACCATAAACAAAACGGTGGTGTTGTAATCCTTAATGTAAAATCAATTTAAAATGGTCAAGAATAAACATTTCTTAAATGTGACATTATATAATTGTCTAAACACAGCAATATGTCTGTAAATTGCAACTTGATATGAAAATGATGAATAACACTAGTCACAACTTCTAAATCTAAGGCACACCGTGTGATAACAAAATGTACCACTGCAACTGGAGCTTTATTTTTTTCAGAACAAAAGTTCTATTTAAAGAATGAGAAATCTGATTCAGAAAGACAGTAATAACATTAAAATTCCTTACTTGACACACCTTGACAGCTGTTCAAACTACCATTAAAGGCTTTTGCTTGATAGCAAATATGTTGCTTACGCTTATCAAACCTGAGGGGCTGACTTTTCATTCATGGCGTCATGACATCAAGTGTTGTTCACTCTCAGTGTCTCGGATAACTAGCAGTTAGGCTGAACTGTGCAGATACTGTGGGTGAGTCTGACTTGTGCTTCCTTAACACTATTTTCACTATTATCATTTTAGCACTGTCCCAGTAGCAGTTTCTTAAACCAGCCAGCGAATCAGCTTCAGAGGTGAGATACAGGAGATAATGTTTCCTATCTCCCATCTCCCACAAAGCAATAAATGATTTCAGAGAGAAAAGAAAGCACTGTTTTTTACATAATGATGGCAACCTTGCTGTCCCCTTCCCAATAGTTTTTCCCCCCCCATTTCTCCTTGTTAATATAGATGTTATCGTACTTATTAAACTGTAATGTTTGACAGCCTGAACTTAACAACAGGAAGAAGTTGCCTTTTTGGATTAGATAACACCATCTGTCAGGATGGCTGATATGAAAAGCAATTATTTGTGGTCTGTCACACCCACAGAACGCAGTATAATAGATATAGAAATGGGTGCTTGAACGCACCCCATCTGCTGAACACACCCTTGGAGGAAGTGACGGACCACAAATGCCGTCTCGATAATGATAGTGGAAACAATAATTAGCCAAGTTAAAGCTGCGGTATGTATTTGGATTTGAGTAGCAACAAGAGCTAGCGGGGAAAAAAAAGATTAAAAAGACAGATCTAAATCGAGCAAGATTTTGTAAATATTTTGTAAATACAAAGATTTTAGTAAATCAACAACCCACCCCCTTCTGAGGCAACTGGGACGCCCATTGACAAACCTGTTGTAGCTGTATGTGTGCATTCATGTTATTGACAGGCAAAATAACTTCATTGAACCAACCAAGGAGAAGAGGCCCTGATTAATAAGAAATCTTAACTTAGAGGTAGTGGCTATCCACCAGAGCAGATATTCTCCCAGATCATGTGACTGGCTGATAGCTGACACACATCTACAGCACATCTACAGCACACTACAGAACAAATCACACTAAATGCATAGCCCTAAAATACTACCTACAGCTCCTCTTAATGAGGTGAAATGTCATATTTCAAGTAGTAGTAGTGAAATTCAGTAGAGTTAATATTCTGCAGTGCAGTGATGTTCACTGTACAGCATCATGGCAAGGAGGAACTGTGAAGATGACCTTGAACACGACATCCCCACAAGGGCGGGCATCGCCCCCCCAGCCCCCCCTTCTCCTTTTAGTAGTTGCAGGGCCGCTGGCAGGGCTGCTTGAAGTGGCCGTGGCGCTTCTCGGCGCCGGGGGAGACGCGCCCCCTGGCCAGGTTCTGCCGGTGGAGGGCGCCGCGGCTCAGCTTCCTGCGTTCGGCGTGGGCCCACGCCCTCCGCGCGGCCAGCGGCTGCACAGGGCAGGGCAGGGTCATGCCCCAGGCTGCCGGGCGCCACGACATGTGCTTCACCGCCACTGGCCTGCATGGCGCGGAGACAGAGAGACCAGGGGGAAGTGAAGACACAGGTGGGAACACACGCTCCGCCCTGGTATACAGGACTGGAGGCCTCCTCACCTCACAGTGCTCAGGATGTGTCCCTATATCTTCTTTTTATTTCTGTGTCTGTGTGTGTGTGTGTGTACAGTATGTATATATGTGTGTTATACATTATGTATATATGAATGTATATTGTGTAGGTATTTATTATACCCATTAGTGTTATTGCCATACCTGGGTAACAAATTGTGTAAATGTTTACATGGGAAAATGACAATAAACTACTACTACTACTACTACTAATACTACTCTCTCTTTATAAAAACACTTCTGCTCTTAGATATTAATTTAATTTATTATTTACGCTATTAGCAATTATTTTGATGATTGAGTGATGTATTGGTAATGTGTTAGCCATGGTGACATGACGCTGTCATTATTCAAACAGAATGTTGTTTGCTTACAATTTCTTGTTATGACTAACCTGTTCATGTACTGACAGATGTACTAATAGGAGGTCACTTTGGATAGAAGCGTTTGTGCATAATAAGATAAACTGAGTGGTAAATCGTGGAAAGGAAGGGGCAATATGGTCTAGCGGTCTTTGTGTTGTCCTGGGTTCCAGGTTCCATTCTTGACTAACCCTCGTAATGTCCTCTGGGTCAAAATGACCCAAATCACTAGCTCTTTGTGGCAGATAGAAGGCGCTAAACCT
>JAODUG010003518.1:0-11222 GCA_027564795.1 Aphredoderus sayanus
AGCGCCTTCTATCTGCCACAAAAGCTAGTGATTTGGGTCATTCTGACCCGGAGTACATTACAAGGGTTAAAACAAATTAAAATAAACAATATAAATTGAGATGTTTAATCAGAAATGTGATGATACTTTGTAAAACACCACCAAAAGAAAGTAGAAAATATCCACTGAGGTGAACACCAACCTTCAGGAAGCATGTGAAGACAGTTCTTCCTGATATTGAGTTCCCGTAGGCCTTGAAGCCTTCCCATCTGAGAAGGCAGAACCTGTATCTCATTACAGCTAACGTCCTGTGCAGGGAAACAAATATATACATACAAACTGTATTAAAAAGGCATCATAAACAGTCAAGTGGCAACTACCATGGCCAAGTGGAAATGATCACTGGTGCCTGGCTCCATAATAGAGCTTTGTAAATGAAAGGAAGTCAACGGAAAACATTGCCACAAAAAATGTATTTATGTATATATATATACACATACACACACAACAGAAGGTCAATAAAATCTTACAATAAGATACAGCATAACTACCTACCTAAATTCAGGTCTTCATAAGTGTTATGGGGCCAGTTTAGAGTATTTGTTCATTACGATATTTTTTAAAAAGGTTAAAGAATAGCCTCGTACAGTCACTGAAGGTCCATTGATCTTATGTGAAGAATTTCAATTGTAGACACAAGCATGCACACACTCACCAACTCCATCAGATCCTTGGCCTTGCCAATCTCCTCTGGAACAGACACTAGCTTGTTGTTGCTCACAACCAGAACTTTGAGCGGGAGGTTAAATAGATATTTTGGCAAAACTGATAGGAGATTACGGCTGGGGACAAACAAAATATATTAGAACAGTATAGACATTGTGCTGTCAGTTATTCAAATAATAACCAAATGTCCTTTGGATATCAAGTGAGTCAACTATGCACATGTTTAATTCAATGTTTTGGGTTTTCACGTTTTGACAAAAAAGGAAGTGTCTTATTTTTGTTTATTTTAAAAAGGCCCTGTGGACTCATGGAAAGAGGAACAAGTACTTAAGATATATAAACACACACACACACACGATTGTATAAACGGTATGACAGACCTGATATCGAGATAGGTCAGCATCTGCAGATTGATAATGGCCTCTGGGATGCATCTGATGCAGTTATGGTAGAGGCTGAGGGACTCAAGCGGTGCAAACAAACACACTTCTGATGGGATTTCTGTGAGACGGTTCTTGGACAAGTCTGATGACAGAAGATAGACAGATTAAATATGCGCACACTTTAGTAATCGAAATAAAATGCATCTTCTGATATTACGTTTGGTATGAGAGTCCATACAATGGATCCTCACACATGGTTCTAACCATCCTGATCAATATACCATAATTGATTGCTTACTGGGAGTGGGTTCCCTCAAAACACAAATCTTAGATTACAGCTCTAGCCAATTACACAAGCTCGGGGACAAGGTAGTGTGCTGCCTGGTAACATGAAAATATCTCAGCAGTTCTAGTATTGATTTCACTAGCAGCGGCACATAATGGCTCTACATTTGAATGCCAGCCTGGCACATTACATGGTGATAGCACGCCAGAAACATGAAGTTGGTTTGGCATACATTTTGCAGGTATTACTCAATAACATGCTTCTATTATGATGGATATGTAATTGCTTGCCAGTTATGTGCCTAGATAAAATGTCAACCCTCCTATTCCCCTCCAGTAGTCTGATCTTGATTCAGTACGAAATAAATGTAGTGACAATTTTATACTGTAGACCTGGCTACCATCTATTGTGTAGTGATTTAGTGTTGGCAAAGATGACCAAAATAATATAACGACTATATCCAGTCAATGAGTTTGATCTTGCATCTGAGATTTGCCTCTGCATAAAATCTGGGCTCTCTCTGCTAAAATATTCAGGCCTTTGCTCACCACCATTCGGTTTAGCCTACGCATGACTAATGATTAACAAGAGACTGGAAATACGAAGATTACATAAGAAAGACTGAGATGGACAGGTAAAGAAACAGGGAGAGAAACACACCCTCTCAGACATGGTTAATGGGGCATCATTTAGCTTACTGCTACAGAGGGTTGGGATGATGGGTGTTACATAGAGTGGTGGTATTTTTTATATTTTGTATTGCTTTTAATGATTTTGTAGTGTGATTTTGTTGTGTGGCAAATACATGTAACACAAAGTGCGTACTTTGTGTTACATGTATTTGTATGAAAAGTGCTATATAAATAAAGATTGATATGCTATAGTTGACAAGTAGACCATGTCATGTAGAAGGCGTTTATCATTTATTCTCAGAGCTTAATTATTACTGTACTATGTAAACTACACTACTCATGTAGTTAGCCATGCCCATCTGTACACATTGTAGAAACTATTACTGTAAGTCTCAACTTATGGAGACTTAAGAGAAAAGAAGGAAATCAATGGCTATACGCACACCCATGTCGTGTGAGTTAATGTATATTGTGCAAATGCATTGAGGATACATTTCTGAACTCTGGATTTATTTGACCAGTGTTGTCTTTAACCAGGGACAAAATGGGAACATTGCATTATGCACTGCACCTGTGTAGATGTTGGTATTGCAACCTACTGTATATAGAGGCTTGTAATAAATATAGATCATGTTAAAAAACAGAAGTCACCAGAAATTAAGACAAGAACAGAGAAGAACACTGATCCAGCAAATCAATAATGTCATCTCTGTACTATGATACTAACATAAATTAATGTAGGAACATGAAAATAATTAGCTTTCAGAATTGTAGCTTCTAGAAATATTTTGCTCACAACCATACTGTGAAATTCAGAGATAGGAACAACAAGCTGCTTTGCCGATCAACAAAGCTACACTTAATATATACTGTACACACAGGCACACGCACACAAATTTGATGTCCCCCAATGTTTGAGCCTCTAGCCCTAACAGTTAATCCACTTGAGAAGGAATAAGATTAGTGGCCATCACGCACCACTTTACAGCCCATTAACTGTGTAGAGAGGCTGTACAGTGCACAGTGGTGCTCAGCTATGGCCCACCCAATTCATAGGAAGATAATACTTGGGTACTCTAAACCAACACAACCAGACCCTTAGGACCGTATAGGCACTTCTTGTGAACACGAAGACAGTTACAGTTTAAAGGCTAGTTCACATGTAATAAACAAATATGCTAGACTTTCAAAACATTCATAATAACATTTATTTTTATAATAAGCACATAGTCAGTAAAATAATTTATATCATACTGTAGGTCTACATGAATAACAATTTTAACACTACACACATCAGACCAATTCAATCTGTGACCCCTCGTGCTATTCTGCTGTATGCAAACCCCAAATGTGTCACACACGGAAGGTATCTTCCTTATTTAAAAAAAATATATATAACTCTATAAAAAATGTAAATTAAATTAAAAGTAAAAAGAAGAGAATGCTCATACATAATATGCCTTAATTTTTACACATTGAGTACTAGGGCAACTTCGAGTGTGTATTGCTATACTATATGCATGTTGCTGTCTATAACCTCTGTGGCATGACCTACTCTGCACCAGACAGTGGTTGTTCCATAGCTCACACTCGACTCAGACAGCAGCCTGAAAGCAGAAATGAGAACTAGGCAATGTGGCAGGCAGATGACATAGTCAGCAATTCACTGTTAAGGACAAAATGAGGAGAGGTTAAGAGGACCAAGTAACACATGCCTGCCTGCCCGCCCCCCTCCAAAAAGTGAAGTGCCAGGAGATCTAGGGGTCACTGGCTCTACTTATTTTCCATTAGGACTAAATTCACACGCTCCCTAAGGCTCTGCCCTTGATGGTGTGACCCAGCTGTTTGTAGTGGCCCCACACCCCACCTCTGGGGATACTGCGGTAGCAGTCTAATCATCTGTGTCTATGGGAGGAGGGGGCCGGGTAGGGACAGTCTTTGTGAAGCAGTCCATCTCTGTCTCACTAGCCAAACACCATCTGGGGTACACAGCGGGCCCCTCTGCCTGCCTGCTGGTGGGCCGGAGGTAGACCAGCCCCTTGATATAGGAGCCACATTGGGGTCCCCCCCCCCCAAAGCTTACATCCCCTCAATGCTCAGAAAACATCTACACATGGCAGTGTGGGCTTGCTATAGGGCATCGATATCATAGCTAACAGAGGGGTTAAAATATGGATTCTGTTAGACGGTGGGAGTTACAGTATGTCACACAGTTTATAAACCCTCTAGTGGACATGAGATGCTTCTAGGTGTTTAGAACGCCCATGAAGCCGTCAAACTAAACGTAACATAATAATAGCCTGTAGAAAAGTAGCCTGTAGAAGCCAAAACATTTGTTTTAGCTACATTCATGGTTATTGTGGTTATTGTGACCCTTGCATCTCATAATGGCAGAGAAAACGAATGCGCACATATCCTGCTGACGGCTGGACATGGCATCAGTCATGCTCTGAGGCAACAGTGCTTTGGAAATAACTAGCAGAGACAGATACATGTATATTTCATAATTCTATAATATATAATAATATTTCATAATCTAAAATATTACAAAGATATTCAGATTACCTCCTAAAGAATAAGATAATGATGTGCAATTGTATTTTTTCATCTAAATATCAGTAGGTTGGCCTTTCATAAAACCATACACAAAAGCATGTTTACATCAATCTTGAAAATAATGCAGCTTAAAGCGTTCAAGACTTCTGACACTAAAAAGGCACACAAAGAACCTACTGTAAGTTACTAGAGTATAAAAATATAGATTTTCTCAAGAGATACATTATTTATTTTTAGATATGGATATTAGATATGAATTTAAATGGCACTGGCATTCTACTTCAATAGGATTATACTTTTAGTAAATTTTAGAACATTTGGTTTCCATAGCTTTATTCACACTCAAACAATAACTTATTTTGTCCACATCTATTTCAGCAAAGAAGTCAGAAAAAATGACATCTTACAGTTTTGTTCAAAAAACCATTCTAGACCATTTGTTACATTTGTCATAGTCACTGACCTCAGTCTTTGATGAGACACGTACTGCATGCCGGAACAAAAAGCCACAAGATAATATTACAAAAGGTTTTCAGTGTGGACATTTGTTCTGTGCAGGCGATACTCTTCCCATGTGTTATTGGTGTGGCTGAAGACTAATTTCCATCATGGTGCATGATAACAGCTGATTTCCATTATTTTCCCTTTACAAGCACCTGGGCTGCATCTTGTGTCATGCTTCTGCTCCAGTGTGGGAGGAGCTTACAGGTCAATGCAGCATGAGAGGATATTAGCTTGAACATCTGGCCAGGTGGACACTCTAATCAGTTGTGCCTCCAAGGTCAGGTCAACAGCATAAAGCCATCACACGTTCCCGTGGGAAAACAAACTACAAACATGCACCCTTGTGTAGGGGGGCTATTCCCACTATGGGTCTGTACGGGGTTCCATGGAGCAAATGCACTATAACTATAAACTATGTTAGACTTCAACATCTAACCATGCAGTTTGTTGCCCAAACAACAGCTGCTGCTGGGGGCTAATACTGGCCTCTCATTACTCACATATTCTGTGTCCTATAGGAAAGACATAACAGGCACCATTTGTCAAAATCTTTAAATAACTGGGTTTGAGAAATATTCTTAAACTGTCATGGGGCACTGCCTTTTTTAATTATTCCACTGGAAGTAATGCACTACCTCTGGTTTTGATGCTTGTGTGTTCTAGTAACATTACACATTGTATGTTTCTAAATGGTGTCTCCTCCACATTAGCAGGACTATAATACATGTGCTAACTGAAGATTATACTCTGGTATCTAGTCTCTCGCTCTCTCCATTCAATACCTTTGCATTTAGGCATCTGAAAGAAGATATGAAAGACCATGACAGGTCATGGAATACAGTAAAATAGTTTCAAAAAGTACTGCATCCCTGGCAGGTCTTTCAAAAATGAAGGATTCTTAATTTCTCTAAATAATATGATTATTGCTTGTACTCTAGGACACAGAGGCTATTATATTTCATAATTAGTAGGCCACAAGATACCCAGACCAGTCCAGACAGCCTTCCAGTACAGCCAAACCAAGCTTGTCTGTACAATGGTCAAGAAATTGTTAGAACAGATTAACTTCCCATTTTCTAAAATACACAGGAACAACAAAATGTGAAAGTAGCATATTAGAGAATATACAGTGATCTAGGAGACCAAATTACTTTTTGCCATAGGCTAAAAACCACAAATGCATAGTTTTCCTGCTAATTTGATGCAGTGTTAAAAACATACAACACAATTCTCACACAATTACTTTTACCCTATATCTGAGTTTACACAAGATCACAAGTATGTTGTGCATGTCTCTATACCATGCTCCCAAATACAGCAATATAAAAGAAACAATGAGCCAATAAGCTCAACAATTTGAAGATAAGTGAGTGCAGAGTATGAATAGTTAAGTATCATGGGTTAGAGCTATACTGTCTGGGCTATATTGATATAGCAGAAAACAGCAGAGAACACAAAAGTAGAAACAAGAAGATGCAGCATGAGCTGCAAGGAGACCTTGATCTATTGTCTTTCAAATGTAAAATGACCCAACAACATGCTCATATTTGTTCTTGTATTCAGTTTTGAGGAATGTAGACCTACGATTTGTATTCATGTCCACCTGCCCGAAGCCGAATCAATATCTAGTGCTGCTGTCCTGCAACGCCGTTATAGGGTGCGCCTGCAGTCTCATTCATGTCGATAACCGAAGCTATTGGCTGCGACCAAAACTACCAGTCACGCGTTCGCATTACGCTACATGTCCATTTAGCCAACGTGAAATAACGAGTGTTGCAGTGTTATAAATTATAGGCCTATCGGCTACGCGTCTTTAGGGAAACCATGAGAATTCATAAGATAACCCTTTAGTTTATTGAAGAATATTGTAGTAGTGTCGAGACTACAATTGTGGGGAAAAATGTTAAATTGCCTAATGTTTGGTAGCGTACTGTAGGCATACACTTCCCATGTGTCACAATGCGTGCGTTATTTTCGGCAGCACATTTTTGTCCACCACAATGGGAGATGCTGTGACCAAGCAGCAGCTTCGTACTCACCCGCTTGTGTTGTATCTGTAAGATCATAGCTCATTCCAGGGTACTCCCTCAGCTTCCGACCGCTAAGATTGAGTATCCCAGAACACGCGGCATCCTCTAAAGAACGGTCAAGGCTGCGGGCCGTGTGGTGCTGAAACTGGCTGTTGCATGGGTTCCAGTGGGGTCCGTTAGAAAAGTGATGGCTTTGTAGAGCCGTTACGGCGCCCACACCTCCCTGACTAGACGCCATTTTCGTAAAGAATTACTCCTACAATAATAACAGCGGCAGTATCTCCGCCCATGCGCATATAAGGCACACTCCCCTGACGATATGGGATGGGCTTCTGTGAGGTAGTACATCCATCCATGGTGGTGGGCAGTAGCAAGGTACGGTAGCCATTTTACGCAACCTTACTGCTAACCTACAAATGTATTATCCTGCTAGGGTGGTCACGTAAGAGCAGTGGATGTTGCTATAGTCATTGTTTAAAGGTAGTCTACAATTTCACAAGTTACAATGTACAATATGCAGCATCATACCCTTTGCTGGGCAAAGTTCACACCTGGTAGCCTGATCACCTGGTGGACCAGTGCAAAACAGATACCAACTTAAAGGTGGAGTCAGGGATCCTGGTGAAAGATTGTTGATGTTTGAACATCATCAAAACAAAACACCTCTCCCTTCAGTGCCATATAGGGTGCACTGCACCCTACTAAGATCCACATTGGAGACGCATTGCCATGGCTAGGGTGTTCTGTGGTCTTCACCACTTTGTTTTCCCATACTTCAGCTGTAAAAACACCGGAATGTTTTTCAGCACCCGAAAAGAACAAGCAGCTATAGCAGACCAGCCTATTCGCTGAATTTGACACAAAGCTTCACAGATTTGACCTTTAATAAAGCCACCCCACTGACGTCTTTTCAAATACAAGTAATTTGCTCACTTAATGACTATCTGGGCTCTGCAAGGATATATCAATACAAATGTTGTGTAGCCTGATACTATTCTATATACTATACTATTTGTCTGGCATGTATTTGTTACAAGTTATAAGTTAGGTTTGTTACCTTTTCTTTTGCTTCTATTGTATTACTGATTTGCTGTATACAATTTGTTTACTAAACTTTCCATTTCCTAAATGAGCAGCATATATACACTGGCATGTGGCTTAATTTAAATAGTGGTGGAGCCCCCTGCACAGACGAGCCCTATCAACGCATGGGCACTGGATCATGAATATTAAGCACGCCTGCGTGCACGGCGCACCAATGCTACGTTGTTTACGTCATATTACGTCCCCCTGGCATCTTTAAGCAAAGACTCTTGCTGCTATTTTAGCATGAAGTGATAGCCTAAAACATTTTCGTCGTTAACGAAAATGGTGAACCAACAGCATAGCACACATCGTAAGTTGCAGCTGCAGTTATTGATGCATTTTAAAATGGTGTTCACATGCAGTGCTCTAAAGGAAAACGTTAGCCTAGCGTAATTGCTTTTACTGTTCAAAATA
The DNA here is from genome assembly GCA_027564795.1 of Aphredoderus sayanus. Classification (NCBI taxonomy): domain Eukaryota; kingdom Metazoa; phylum Chordata; class Actinopteri; order Percopsiformes; family Aphredoderidae; genus Aphredoderus; species Aphredoderus sayanus. The sequence goes on from JAODUG010003518.1 coordinate 8,597, forward strand.
CAGTCGGGTTAGCAGAAGCTAATGTTACTGTATGGATGTTTTTTGCACGGGCTGTATTGCTTGCAAAATTTCACAGCATGTAAATCTCGATGTCCTGAATGCTAATTAAAGGTAATCTTGTCGTCTCTTAAATATGACATGTATTGTAGCTAAGTCAAGTATGTGCATTGTTTATTTTTTGGCCTTTTTAACAATAATGTCAACTGTCTGAAGGCGTGGATTTTGTTCACGTAGCTCGGTATTTAAACCCGAATTAAGGAGCTTCTCATGATTTGAAATTAATAATATTTTTAAAAGGTAAAAACATGAAGTGCGCATAGATGTGCAAACATTTATTTTGGTCAGTTTCATAATGTCCCCCTCCTACCTACAATAACATCATCTATCCTCAAGACAGTGGAAAATTGAGCAGTCTAGGCTTATAGCCTAGGCTTACAGCAATACATCTGGAGATGTTAATACAAACTAATTGACAAACCCTGGTTGTCGGAAACACCAGGACCAGGCTATTACTGGGGGCAGGTATATACAGTAGGTTCTATGGTGCTGCACCACTATGTACCTTTTTTTACCTGGAGAAGATGGGTTTAGTGATAATGTATATTTATAATTCTTTTACTTTGTATTATGTGTTGCAAGGATGCAATTCCCTTTAGAATATACTGTTTAGGCTGTTAAGAGATACAGTAGGTAGAGACAGAGATAGGTAGGTCACACAATGTTACACACATTACCCCAGTCCACCCCATTAAGATAAGAAGCCAGCAAATGGGAAAACACAACTTGCAGGAGTTCTAAAATGCTAGCAGCATTCATCAATTACATTTATTTACAGAAATGACAGTGTGTGAAAATGAAATATTTGTCTGTCGGTTGTTTTGTAGACAAACACCTCTAGCCAGCACGTCATCCTTCAGAGATCAGTCTTAAGAGGTAAGCTCATAATGATTGTGACAGTTTAGTGGTTGAAATTATTAAATGACCTACGCTTCATTTTTTATTGTTTGCAGTGTAAGCATGGCAGACAGGAAAGGAAAGCCTGTGAGTGTGATGAAAACACTTACAAAGAAGGAGCAAGAGGACCTAAAGAAAAAGGTAATATATTACATTGGGGGCTATTCTACAAATGGTGTATGTATTTGTAATTATTGCCTGTTTGGACAATGAAACATTGTTTTCCTGTTGTCCTTGAGTTTAAAAATGCACTACGTTAGTTTGCCAGCAGAGGGCGCCAACCGCGGCCCATCATGTGTCTGTGTTGTGGTTGGCGCCCTCTGCTGGAATTAGTTAGTTAGTTCACTGGGTTATTTTGACCCACAGGACAACAGGAGGGTTCAATTTAAAACATTTGATTAGATTTGTTGGGATAGCATACATACTATTATGCTAGTCTATATTATATATTATTATGTAATGTCATTTTCAGTATCAGTAAATTCACATTCACACTCGGATGGTGGAGTATTCAGGACTTTATTAACATGTTTAAATGATGTGTTGTAGGAGCAAGAAAAGGCAGCTGAGGTCTTTGAAGAGTTTTTGGCATCATTTGAGAGCAGTGAAAAAAGTGGGGTGAAAACCTTTGTACGTGGTGGAATTGTGAATGCAACTAAAGGTAAGTAGTCAGGAAGATAAGGTCACATTATGCCTGTCTTATGCACTACATGTGTTTCAGCATTACATCTATTAGCACACAATAAATGAGCCACTTTTGGCAAATCACAAGGGCAGCTTGTTGTGATGAACACCGTCCTTCTGCAGTGTGTTTATTATTATAACTTTTATTTTTTTTATCATTGTAAACTGTGGCATTCACCACGGCTGGCTTGATGAAGGCTAAAGAAGACAAGACATTCATACTCTAAACTGATTCCATTAAATTACAAATTTTTGGCTTCCATTTGAAATGACTACCTTCACTCTGGCTAATAAACGGATGACCTGTAACAACCGGTCTGTTTACAGAGGAAGAAGCAGCAGAGGTCAAGAAGAATAAGCTATATCGACCTGCCACCAAGTTCAGTCCTGCATCCCAGCAGACTGTACCAGTACAGTCGGCAGATAGCAGAAGGCCTGTGAGTTTGTCTGCTGCTTGTAGTAGAATTGTGTTATTTACAGCATTTTCTCCCCCAATAATATTATTTGAACTAGGTTTTGTGTTAGAAAAATAGATATTCAAACTGCTGTACATTTGTATTCCAATGTTGTGTCGAGCAGATGATGGAAAACTAGAAGGGAGTCAAGGCCATTTAACCCTCGTAATGTACTGTAATGTGTTTTTCAATTGGCATTGCTGAGTGTATGTATTTCTTTATTAATTATTTCTTTATGTATTTAGTTGTTTTTTTTGTGCCTTTTAATCCTGTTGTTGTCCTCTGGTTTCAAAGTCACATCTTGTTCTGTCAGCAGTTCACATCATATGTGTGTGTAAGCTGTAGAATTAGGTTTAGCGCCTTTTATCCGCCACCAAGAGCTAGTGATTTGGGTCATTTTGACCCAGAGGACATTACGAGGGTTAAGACAAGTTTAGGGATGGAGCTGGAGCAAGAATTTGTTTCAAGAACATAATGAGCGAAGATATCAGCAAACAGCCTTGACTAGCCCCCTCCTGGCTCAGCACAAAACA
>JAODUG010003519.1:0-11219 GCA_027564795.1 Aphredoderus sayanus
ACAATTGCATGAATTATTCTTGAATTGACAAAAGTGTGTAACTACAGGAAGAAGGTTACAATAAAAATATACCTTTTTAAATTTGATTTTAAATATACTTTTGTTTTATACAGAATTGTTTTATAGTCTTTAATTAAAGTTTTTAGATTACTTAGTAATACATTACACACTTTAAGGTGTATTAGAAAAAATGACAGCATAATAAGAATACATAAAAAAATATATAATAATGATTTCTGGTGTCTTTTAATCAAATGTATTACAATGTGTACATTTTCACATCACTTACAATGTAGCTAAGTCATTAGTTAAAACTCCAAATGAGTTCATTGGTCACTTCATTATTCAAATATCATGGTCCTGTTTGGACATTATGGACAAGATCTGAACAGTTGCACATGCATATTGTCTAAAATTATACCGAACAAATAATGTCCAAAGCAAACAGGAATTACCTATGCAGTTATAACCTATGCAAATGCAATAAAGTACATCAAGTAACATACATACCGTAATAACATATAACAGTTTATGAAATAAAAATATTTTATGGCCATGGATCCAGTAGGAAAGCCAAAATCTTTTGCCATATTTTTACAGGTTGACACTAGACAACTAAGAAATGTTTTTGTTTTGTTTAATGGTAGACTACATTGCTATTATATGCATATAGTGCTGAATGTTTATCAATGCTTATATTACGTTTTCAATGCTTTGGACAGTTTTGAAAGACATTTGGTTCTTGCACGTATACTTAATGTCCCATTATAGTATTATAGTGAACCTTTGGATAAAATATATATGCTGATAATAAAATTACAAAATGATTAAAAAATAAAAATCTAAGCTTACCCACTACTGTAAAGTAGACTATTGACTTTAATGATTCTGAGAATAGGTACAAGGTATTACAGTATAACCAATCAAATAAGCACACACAATTATATGAAATTTGCCAATAGTATTTTCTGATCAAACTCTAGATTATTATAATTAATGTTGATCATACAGGAGACTGAATATAGGCTAGCTTCTTCTTTCTTACTCTAGATGCTTGAGCAGAATGCTGACTTTTCTGGGGTTTGGTTTATAAAATAAACATAAATATTTTAAGGGAAGTTTATTTGTTATATTTTGATCATAACATATAACCCATCCATAACCGCCAATCTGCACAAAAAGATTACTTGTTGACAGAACCAGCCATGCAGTACATTGGAGCGGTGTGCTGCATACTGTACAGTCAACATCAGATATAATATAGTATAACTGTCAGGAATTCCCAAATCAGAATGTATTCAAAGGATTCAAATGTGCCCTATTACGTATATCCCTTAAACTGAGTCTGCATAAATTGTTTGCATTTCACACCAAAAAATATAAGGAAGCCACAACATAATTCAATTTAGGATGAAATAGTGCAAAAATGCTAAATAGCAACAATACCAAGCAAGAATTTGCAAAGAAGTTTAACATTGTTGTTCATGAGTATTATCTTAAAACAAATTACCCATGGGAATTATTTAAAGGGGGATTCTAACCATGTTTGTTCTGGAACTTATTTCCCTGTCTCTCTAACTGTGGAAATTGATTATGACCAAAATATGATTGAACGATTCAGTTTAGAGTTCTGACACCATATTATAATGTGAACAAGCAGGGCTATTGAAAGAATACTACTGTAGCTGCTCATAATCATGAGTTTCAGTAATAGACCAAATGCACACGTTTAATCAAAACAACAAAATACAAAAACACACCCTGGGTAACATTGTTTGTCTTGCCAACATAACTCTAAATAGATTTTTAAGGTTGTAAGGACTTTTTTCTTACTAAAATCCATTATCTCCTCCTTCAGTGACCTCAAATCCGTTATGTCACTGGAACCCGTAAGGAGGCCATGAGATTCTTTTTGGAATGCCAAATATCCGTTTTGTTTATATATGTTAGCTAATTAAACAGGCATGTATTTTTTCCATTGGTACTTACTGCTTATTGGTGTTTGCCTGTTTTAGGCAGCAAAACAAAGTGATTGCTTGTGTCTCCTCACCCGGATAAAAAGAAAAGAAAGAAAAGAAAAGAAAGAAAAGAAAAGAAAGAAAAGAAAAGAAAGGACAAATGGTTATTTTCGGGCCATGGTTTAAACAAAGGTTGCGAAAGACTGCATTGTGTGACACTAACAATAAGGACCATCGATCGAGACAGGATGAGCTCTTGCTGGAGTTAGTTAGTAACCCAAGTCTCCCAAGAGAGGATTAGTTGGACAGAATGTCCATTTCTGGTATTACAAAAATTTGGTGTTCTATAAACTTTTGTCAGTCTAAGCTGCAGGGAAAGGTTGCTGAATATTTAATACAATCAAATTTCTGTGAGAATAGAACCAGTATCATCTATATATTCTGCAATTTGCACAATGTAATGCCGCCTGTATCTTTAAACACATATTTTGGTGTTCTCTTCTCAAAGCTACATAAAACCCGATACCACATTTTGCCAGTGATAGATTAAATAATTTCAACAATTACCATTATGCTGCAGCCAATTTAAATGTCATAGTAGCAAGAAAGTACTACAGTATGTTGCCATGTACCTTGTCATTCAAAATCATTACATTCTGCTTGTTGTCTACCTATAAAAAATATGCGTGCAATTTCACTACACTGGTCATATAACAGACAGTTAACTAACATATGTAAAGTTATATAGGACATTTTGTTAACATCAAAACAACTGGGAAAGTTTTGGTAGCCAGTACATTAAGGCCATCCTCAAATTTCAGTCTTTTCAGTTTCTATCAGAAACAATGTCCAAAAAGTGCAGAAGACATTTTTGTTTTTCATTGTTGTTTGGCACAGTCAGTGTATAGCACCACCAAACTGTTCTTTATCAGCGAGCAATCTGGAGAATAATCCTGTATTGAGGAACATTCATACAAACGTAAGAAGAGCACTCGTATTTTAGCCCCATCTGGAGAAACGAGATTATCCTATCAGCATTTTCTATATACAGCTCCAGTCTCTCTGGACCAATAAAGCAGAGAGACAGAGATATCATGGTTTGAGGTGGATGCAGAGAAAGAGAAGGTATAGTCAGGGAAGATATAGACTTTTGGGTGTCTCAAATGTATAGCGTCTTCCATCAAAGTAATCCCTTCTCGCTTTAATGTGTTATCTCTAGCCCTTTTTCTTTTTTATGTGTATTTTCTACACAAATTCTTTGCCGCTGCTTAGTCACTGCTGAACCAGACCTTGTGTTTGCAAAGAGTTTTTTTAAGGTTTGTTTTAGCATACCGAAATGCCAGGTGGGTGGGGTATGCTACAGTGGACACAATAGCACAGGTTTAAACAATTACAAGGAAGTATATCAACTGCCCTTTGCTCTGGCTGATCTCACAGTCTGAATTGTCCTGAATTATTTACTTTTCTTAGGTGGTGTGTTCCTTACGAAATACCACTCAAGTATGTCAGACCAACAAAACATTCTGCTATTCTAAAATATCACAATGAAGCCTACAATTTCTATGGGTGAAAGCTCACTCACCACTACTGACAAGCGTAGAAACAGTTGAAAGAGAGTCTATTAGAACAATACACAACAAGTGCTCAAAATACTCACTGAGATGAAATATCAAATACACCCACACGTTGAGTAGCAAATACCAGTAAAATAGCATAATTCTGCCCCTCCCCCCCCATCTCATGTACCGATGGCCTCAACCGAATGAGACTTTAGTCCTTTTCTTCTATAGCTATACTAATCAGCACTAGGACAGATGGACTGGTCCTGCCCTCAACCACCTCACGCTACTTCACACATCTCACTCCCTCAGGGTGGCAGTCATTAGCTGGATGCAGTCCAGCTCCCCTCTCAGCTCTAGTGGCCCTGGCAGCCTCAGGCCGGTCTTCTGATCCACGCACCAGCATTTCCCCCTCTGGCCGTCACGTGCTGGATGGCACTGTGGACACATGTTTACATGGCATGACGCTAGTGGGGCACTTTACTTCGCTATCGCATATGTTGTACGCTAGTTAAGAGGCCACCAACTAGCTTGAGTGCCTTGAAACTCTAGAAGGTGGTGTAGTGTACGGCCATAACTCTGTGCTAATATATTCTCCATGAGCCCATTAGATTAGCCCTCCTATGAACTAGTCATTTCACAGACCATCCATCATTTTTACTATGCGCATTCCTTTGCCTACGGTGATTTAAAAACAGCCTGCAAACTGCAAACATCTTCCAGCCATATCTACTGTGCCACAAAATCATTCCCACTGGCCCCTTATGACCTGTGTTTTGCTTACGAGCTGTATGATGCCACAGAGTTTACCACAGGACAATTACTGTATGGTTAAACAGTAAACAGATGTCTTTGAATCTGCCTCTGAAGGGTGTCCTCTAAAGAGCAGAGAATGGCACTTTTAACTGTTACACAATTATTGTAATCCAGACTTGGAAAGACTGCTGTTCTTCACAGAATGTGTCTGCTTGGACTGTGTTTATGCCTCATTGCACAGCCTTATCTGTGTTTTATTTGCTCTGATTCACTTGCTCTTTACTACACAGTCATACAGACATGAAAGCAATGACAGCCTTCATGTCAATGCACTGATAACTCTCTTGGCCAAATCACTATGCACACATTGTTTACAGCTCTTCAATGTGTGTTTTTCTAGAAACATGTAGAGAAATCTTGACTTGAGTGTGGCCTCATGCAAAACCATGTGTGTAGATGTGTGTTGAATTCGAATCAATATTTCATGGCGTCTCAGTCTCACGTTGTTTGGTGTTTTGGCTCTTTGAATGATGACGCAGTTTGAAGGAGGCTTTTCAGAGTTGCAATAATAAATGTAAGAAAAAAGGCCAGGGCTAAATATCTGTTAGAGATTGAAGATTACAAGTACAAGCAGGCATGTAATGACCCGTAAAATCACTTTTTTTTCTTTTACAAACCTGCTTCGCATGGAAATCTCCATTTTTGTCACAGTTTGGTATAGGGATTGAGTAGAGATCTTCATGCGTGCGAGGGTTTGATGCCAATCTGTCCATGGCCCTCTGAAGCTCAGCACGGCATGGAGCCTACAGTATATGGGATGAATAGCAAACACTGCAATTCGTAATGCGTTTACTGTAAATATACCTGGGGTTCTTTCTCTCCCAGAGTTAGCCAACAAAAGTATGGTAACGTTGGTAGTGAATGATAGTAATGAGTAATGAGTAACCTATTTTCATTTAACATTTTATATTTTTACAAAAATCTATAATCCCCACATTTTATTGTAAGAATTTATGTGACAGAATACATAAAAATAATCGCTTTATTCTCACTTTACACACTATAGGTAGAAAATGTGCCTTTGGCTAAAATATTTTGAGTTTCAAAAGGGCTTTTCATTAAACTGCAAGCCTGGTGTAACCAGACCCACAATGCATTGGGTGAACAGGGTCTGGACAAGCTCCATTGGGAAGTGTTTGCAGTCGTTGCCTGCATATACCTATGGTTAATGTTTAAACAATAGGACAGCCATTAACTAATTGGCAAATAACGGTTTTTATCACTTCATCTAGCTCTACCATTATTTCGTAACACGTTTGACTAAGGAACTAACTAAGGAACCAGGCTATTAACCCTCGTGATGTACTCCGGGTCAAAATGACCCAAATCACTAGCTCTTTGTGGCAAATAGAAGGCGCTAAACCTAATTCTACAGCTTACACAGACATATGATGTGCACTGCTGGCACAACAAGGTGTGTGTTTGAAACCCGAGGCCAACAGGAGGGTTAAAAGGCACGAAAAACAAACAAATAGATAAAGAAATAAATACACACAGCAATGACAATTGAAAAACACAGAAAATCATACACAATTAGATGGCGCCCTCTGGTGGCATACTTCAATATAATTAAGGACATTACGAGGGTTTAACCGCTAGTGTGTGAAATTTGTTATCTGGGTTGGAATTCTAACAGGTCAATGGCTACTCACCAGAGCGGCTTTGGGGTCCTCCCGGGGATTGTTGCTCCGCTGATTTGTGGATTTCAAAGGGTGTCTAGCCATTGTCTTCTGTATGCAACGCTTGTCTTGTGGACTGCACCGAATGTTGCTGTTGTTTGGGTGCTCGGGGATGATTTCATCCTGTCTGTCCATGGCTGCGGTAAAGGAACGGAACCTTAGATGTTTTGACAGAAGACACCATGTATTCTGTTTTTGCTGTGTTATTTATCATAATAGCAATGCACAAACTAAACCACCATACACAGTACTGTGCCGTGCTAGTTGCTAATAGACCTACTAGTGGAGTGGTTTCTGCAGAGTTGGATAAAGACCTATTCATGTGAATCAGGTGTGCTGGAGCAGGAAGACATCTACAACATGCAGGGCAGTGGGTCCCGAGGACCCTTGGTATAATATATTGTGTATTTTGCTCATGTTAGCACATTAAATGAGCTTAATCTGATAACCATGACGTTTGATTGGCTTTACCATCTAGAGCTACTAGAGTGGCGTGTTTCTTCTGACAGCTGAACATGCAGTGGTGAAATGTAGGCTAAAAACGAGGCCAGGTTAACCTCATTCACGCTTCCTGCGGGTGCATTTCAACCAGCGTAGCACGACATCCAAGCCCACAGGGTCTGAGGCATCTAAATCGTTACCACCACTTTTTCTGTCCATTGTTGTGTGGGTGCCACATTCACCTTTAGCGCCCCTGTGATCCTGCTGTTCTGCAGCCCCAAGGGCAGACAGCTGCTTCCTCAGGAAATGCCCTCCGACTCCACCCACCCAATCCCCACCTTCCAATAGGAATTCTCCTTATAGTGCCAGATGGAGATGGTTACAGGGCATTTTGCACTATCACAATTGGGCATTATTACAGTCGAATGTGTGTGTGTGTGTGTGTGTGTGTGTGCCTACAGTTCCTCCATTTCACCTGTGGTTTTTATAGATGTGCTAGCCCACTGTGTCGTGCCTGGTCTCTGCTTGTAACCTGCGGCATTTCATGTTTTGGCACTGCAATCAAAGCGTGAAGGTCTGGAGCTCTGTTTTCACTGATCGCTGAGAGAGATTTTACCAATATACTCTGGTTAATATCTCTCCTCTCTTTCAGACATAACTGGCAACAACAGATGAAGGTCAGATGGTCAGGAGCCTATTTAAGATTGGAATTTCCAACAAGTCGTTTAGGAGACATGGGAACATGCTGTGCATATTTACTTTGTAAATATATAATAAAATATAATATATATAATAAAATGTTGTTACGGTATTGTGAGGTATTTTTCAAATAGTGAGGTGAGGTATTTTTCAAATACCTTTCAAATACCTCACTGAAAGCAATGTTTATCTGTGAAGGTACAGATTAAGAGTTTGGCCACATTCTGGTAACAGGAGTAGATTTGTACAATTCCACAATAGGGGTTTGAAGGTGAAGCGGTTTATCTGAACTTCATTGACAGTGGTATTGCTTTGCTTGGCTTTGTGGAGGAAGTGTCTCTTGTCTGTTTGTATTCTTAGTCTTGTTGACATTAGCCATGTTCATCAGTACTTTCTCCCCCAAGACACAGCAAGGGTTCAGCTGTTTCCCTAACCCTTAAATGTTCTTTCTCTTATAATGCCAACTCTTGATTTTCCAGTTCTAAACACTTTCAGAGTCACTCAACGCGTGCCTAAGTGATTTAGATGTGGGTCAGGGGTGATATGTCCTGTTTGCTACCACTGCTGTTTTTCTAAAAGGAAGTCTGTCACCCTGTGTCTGTGCGATTTCATCAGAACTCAATCAGCAGCCTTTGGTTTCCAAAGCCCAGCTCAAGCTCTGTAGCTGGTGGTTTATTGGCCTGCCTTTCACAGGTGCAACGCAATGATATTGGCATGGGATTTGCTATTTGTTTTGTATTAAGTCAATGGTCTGCAAACAAGTCCCATACAAGATTGAACACAATTTCATTCCATTCATATCCACACAGGAAAGGAAATATTGTCCTGACGATGCAACCAAGAAAGAGAGCAAGAATGGAACAGAGGGATATACACATGCTTGCTTATTAAAAGGTGCCCAGTAATGCACTGCATACGCATGTGACTGATTTGCATGCATTAATGTATCAGACCACGCCCACTACAATGTTTAGTAACTAGTTTAGCGACTCTAAATAAATAGATTTTCAGATTAGTTATACTACAGGATATCTTTTATTATAAAAACTAATTTCCATCGTAGAATTGCCCGTCAACCCAGACCACCTTTTTATATTTATGAGTAATTGATCAGTTAAGTAAACGTGTATCTGTAGCTTTGACAGGCTGCTATGAAGGATCTTGCAGGGTGCTAGCTGGCATTGATCCATAACACAACCACCGGAAAACTCACCCCTCTAAAGTCAACACATTGAGTCCATCTTTACAGTTTTCGCTATGCTTAACTGCTTTTTTGCGTTTTGCTTTGGGTTTTAGCAGGCTAGCTAGCTAACAATGCGTAATCAAAGGACAAAATCTAAATGGTTCACTAAATGTCTGCTTAAGATATATTCTGTTCCTTGTGAGGATAGGGAAGATGTGCAAAATATCTAAATTCAATGTCAAACCGATTGACCCAAATCCTTTGGTTGTTTGCTTTGCCATCACCATGACTTTAAGGTGCAAATGGAACGGTCTACAAAGGACTTATTTATATGAAATAAATAATTTGTAAATTCTTCCATAGTGTTTTATATATAGCCATTTTTACAAGCAGGACTACATACCACTTTGTGTCCAGAGTTACATTTTACAGTTACAGTCTGCTGTTATGTTTTTTGGGGGGTGGTAATAAAAGTGCTGCAGCCTTCAAATGAATTGTTAATATTTGCAGCAGTAACCTATCCAATTTCTCAAACGTACCATTTACTGTTGAAAATACACATTTACTGTTTTTGAAATGTACATTTATAATAATTATTTTGTGTAATAAACATTTACATCATAACATTAACATGAATTTAAATATAAAACAAATACTGTCTATACTGTTTACATTTTCAATTCAATCTCCCAGATGTTATTAATACTAATGTGGACTGGAGCAATTTTCCTGTAAACTTGCAGTGAGGTCGATTGCTTCATACTGTACATGTATGTGCCTTGGGATTATGATTTTGGTGTCCTCCCCAGATAAGGCAGGATTTGTGACCGGGAGGGATTCAGATTGTTTGTATATCTGAACCTCCATGGTTCCAGTACCAGAAGGGGGTCTCTGTCCACTGGAGAAAGGCAATTAGCTAATCAGATTTACTCCTGCATAGGAGAAACAGCTGTACAAATGCACTGCAGAACACAAAGAAAGCAATACACAACATCAGGGGATCTGCTTAGGGGGCTTTTAGAAAATCCTTATTTGGCACCAGATACAGTAGTACCCCCATATTTTATCTCATCAATCTAGAAAAGCATTTCTTCACATAACCTACCTCAAGTGACACTAGCACAACATTCAGATTTCCTAATTAGCATTACTTTAAGATGCAACGGCTACATGTTTGATTGATCTTTCTTAGCCCCAGTATCTCTTGAATTTACTGATGCATTCGTTATTTCTGGCAATGCACAGTACCAATACAGTGTGCATACCTTATACACTGGAGGGAAATAACTGGAAGCACGGGAAGGTATAGCACAATGCTATGACTCAAATGATTTCATAAGTTACAGTGAAATAAAATGTAAGGGTTTGTTGAAATTAACATGAGAGATTCAAAAACAAACAGTTGGCAATATAGGCAATCCTATGAAGGGTTCACAGGCATTGGGTAGACCTCATAGGACTGCTAAGAAAGTCCTATGAGTCCTATAAAAACACATGATGGCTTCATTTAACCAGTCCTTTGGTGCATGTAGGTGTTGGGTTTTGCATATCTGTTTGTAAATATCTGTTTCACTGTTAGAGGAAAGCATAAAATATGACACCGGGGAGCTTTCAGCTGGAATGTCTGAACGGATAGCAGTGCATACATAGTGCATGTATTCTGAGTATTAAGACAGGGAAAGATTTCTAAGAATTAAGAAAGCGCTAGAAAGCTGCCTTATTCAAATAAACATAATGTAGGCGAGTTGCCAATCGATGAAAACCTTGAATTTAAATGTCTATGCACTCTGTTATTACTATTATTATTACTATTGGCATACTGTTCTGTGCAGAAACGTAACTTATGTTAAGGTATACAACATCCACTCTGGTCAGTCTTCATATGGTACTGTGTAGTAGATTTTCATAGAGCAATATTAGCCCTTATAGACAGTCCCATTCTTTCTTTCTATCTTCCTCTATCACATGGTGTCCTTTGTGTTATGAATCCCCTTGGTTTATAAAAACCCTCTTCTATTTTTAACTGGTATTTTCCCTGTTGCTAGGAGCAGGGCAGTGTGGGACATGCGCCGCACCCCTCGGTTTAATAATGCATTAGTATGCCGCCTGCACCACAGAAGGAGCTCTCCTGTTGTCCGCCCTTCTCTGCCCTGCACTGTGTGCCTGGCTGCCTGTCTCTGCCGTCGGGGTGGACCCACAGCCTTGGGGACCGTGGGGCTGCCCGGGAGAACTGATGCAGAGTGGGATTCATTGGGCAGAACCACACTGCTTTGTTATGACGGGGGGGTTGAAGCAAAGGCAAAACAGTGCTATGCCCTCTGGCTCTGAAACACTAAAGACAATACTTCAGAACTTTCCAAAATAAAAGCCCCCCCCAGCCACCCGGGCCAAATCCCAAGTGCACTATTATCCCAGCTGACAGCATCGCATCGAGCCACACAGTAAACAATGTTGACGGAGGACTTTCTGCAGGATTTACCAACAGGCAGCGGTGAGGACGGCGGCCAAGGCATGAGACAGCGTGCCTCTTTATCGTGCTCTAAACAGCTTTCCCCCTTCTTTCTGACTCCGTTTAGTCACGCCATGCGCCTGCCTAACCTACGCTTGCCTCGCACAGGAAGCACAAGGCTCTCATTTCTGGCGCTGGCAACCGGAGTGGCGATGAGCTCATCCCCCTGTCGAGGAGCTGGACTCCACGGGTGATGCGCTCGAAGGCTTGGGAGGTAGGGAGGGGCGGGGGAGAACCAAAGGCCGGGGGAAACAGATGCTTCAACAGAGAGAGGGGGAGACAGATAGAGAGAGAGGGGGAGAGAGAGAGGGAGAGAGAGAGAGAGAGAGAGAGAGAGAGAGAGAGCGAGAGAGAGAGAGAGAGAGAGAGAGAGAG
>JAODUG010003520.1:0-11218 GCA_027564795.1 Aphredoderus sayanus
GCATACAATAATATGTACTCAGCTAGCTAGATACATATTAAGAGTGACAGAGGAATAGATAGACATAGATGAAGAGATGGTAAGACACAAAGACAGAGACAGGGAAAGAGAGAGAGAGAGAGAGAGAGAGGGAGAGAGAGAGAGACTCACGGCTATTTACCAAGCGTTCATTGTGTTGCCTATGCGAGACATTCTGCGGCCTTGGGGCGAACATCACCCCCCCTCATTAATCAGTGACAAAGCCTTATTTAAGTGCTTGTTGTCCTGACCTATTCCTGACTGACGCTGGCATTTAAGAAATACCAGCCGAGAGCGCCACAGTATCGGAAGGGTGGGCGGAGAAGGAGGGTCGGCGGAGCATTTTCTCTCCGTCTGAAGAGAAGCCGTTAATATTTTCTTCTCCTCAGAACAAGCTGTCAGGAAGGCGACAACCCCCCGCCTCCCCCCCCCAAAGCCCCTTTCTCCCGACCGTCAGTCTAGGGCGAGAGAGTTCACCCGAGGTTGATGAGCTCAATGGGCGATCACCTGCTCTAATAGGAACAACGGACGACGGAGCCCCAGCGCGAGAGAAAGGCGACCTTCCCGACGAGGAGCTAATGTGGGCAGATCCCTCCGAGATGGAGAGGAGAGCGGCGCGGCATGAGAGGAGGAGGGAGGAGAGTGACAAGCTCGCACAGGGGCAGATGGATGGCGGTGCGGGCGGAAGACGGATGGACCGGAGAGTCAAAGAGCAGAAATGGAGGAGCGCGACGTGGCAAAAAGAGAGATTGAGAAATAGACCAGCGAACAGAGGCAGTGCGGCGGAGGATATGAGGACGGCGATTATGGCCGTATTGGTAATGACAGCCCGGGGTGATATATAACCCCACCCACCCACTCACCCAGCCAGCAGTTGGAGATAGAAGGAGAGGCCTGTGGAGGCTGACAAAGGTCAGATCTTCGCGGCTTAGCCTCCTGACTCCAGTGTGGCTGCACATCAGTCAGGCCTGCTCCGTCATTAACACACACCCTGTCAGGGCTTTATCGCGGGTCAAGTCTGACGGCGCTCCCGGCCAATAAAGGGCCCCTTCATATCTCACCCGTTTATAAGCACGACCGGGTGATTGACAGGGGTATACGTGATGAACCGACGGTGCAGAAGGATGGGAGTGAGATGAGGGGAGAGGTGAGGTGAGGAGAGGGGAGGCGAGGAGAAGAGTGGGGAGGGGAGAGGAGAGGAGGGGAGGCAGGCAGATCGGGAGATATCGGGACTGCCGCGCCCGCACACCGGTTTCAAGATGGCGGCGCGAGATGGAGCCCTGCGACTTGACATTGCGATAATTGCTCCCTGGGTAATTTAACTTCCATCTTCAAGTGAGGCCGTCATGACCACGGGGGGAGGGGGAGGGGTGGGGATAGGGGTTTCTGCACCTTATCTCAAAGCCCCTAATAGTGGCCCATCATACCCCTGACTAAACCTCCTCTATTATGTTTCTCCTACAGCAGTAATCCAGCCTGCCCATCTCTGCTGTGTCGTCAGCGGCAACATAATTCCCCCCCACATTTTTTCCCACAGATCACTGCTACATCCCAGATGTTACTGTTTGGAGAGTCTGCTTGTCAAGCAAGAGCTATCATGGCACGCCAAGTCTCCCAGCAAGATATTAACATTAAAAAGACAAGCAGTGGTTTGTGTGTGTGTGTGTGTGTGTCTGTGTGTGTGTCTGTGTGCGTGTGCGTGCGTGTGCATGTATGCGTGTTCATATGTCTGTGTGTGTGTGTGTATGTGTGCGTTTGCATGTGCATGTTTGTGTGTATGCATGTGTAAGTGTGTGTGTGCATGTGTCTGTGTGTTTGTGTGCGTATGTGTGTGTTTGTGTGTGTGTGTGTGTGTGTGTGTGTTTATGAAGTGGAAAGTGAGCCAGCGCCACAGATAAGGGAGAACGGGAATGGAGAATGGCGGCTGGCGGTCTCTTGATCCAAAAGGAAAGTGTGTGTGTGCGTGTGTGTGTGTGTGTGAGGGTTCACATTATGATTCTGCAACAGCGTCGCATACATCAAAGACCTTATTACAATAGGTCATTAGCATTCACCTCACCATGCGCAACGATGATCCGACACCTGCATAAGAAAACAGGAGCAAGATTTGTAGTGGGAAAGACTGGCTGGTGGACCTCAATACTGAGGCAGAAGTGGTGCTTTTTCAATTAAATTAGAACAATTGGTCGAATATTTCTGTTGTGACAAGCTCAGGCACAGCACAGGTACAGCTGAAAAGGTCTGTGGGAGTAAATACGGTTTATCTCACTCTCGGCAAGAACTGTCTCTAAATGAAATAGCCTGGTGAAAATTAGAACATCTTCAAAGCATGGAACACCATATAGTAGAGTCCCTTGTGATTCAGTTCGACAGTCAACATCTGGCCCGGAAACATTGGCACACATTGTTCTTCTGCAGAAGAAGCTCAGCTTCTCAATTCACTTGAGTTGTATACATGTCACGGATTATGAATTTACAACAACGGGCTGCCTCAGGACAAAGTTTATTCATTAAGAATTTAGAATGCTTAAGAATGGAGGACATTTGAGACTACTTCTTTCGTGTGCTCTACAATCCCATGAGCTATTTGCTGTGGTTCATTAGCTTTCTGTTGAGGTGGCTGATAACACTTGATGTTATTGCAGGCTAACAGTTCTCTCTCCACGCACTGCCGTTAGAGACCTGGTTGGAGGATGTGCTCTAGAGTGTTTGCACTGAAAGAGCAGTTTAAAATGGATATTTTCAAGAGTTTGCATCGACGCTCATGTATAGTGTACAATTTATGTGTCACATTAGGGTATGTGTACTGTTTAAAGATAACACAGATAATAATTAGTAGAGAAATATAGGCCAATGTTTAAAATCAGCCCTCGTAAACCAGCTGCAGCAAACAGACCTCAGGAAGCCCCAGAAACAGATATTTGGTCTGGCACCAGACACTGAGTGGGGGCTGACAGTTGGATGGATCAATACGGCTGTTCAGAATAAGAAGAACTGGGCATTTAATACAGATTGCACTCCTAAATGGATGTGAACATCTGCTTAAATCCCTCCCAGTGTTAGGCAGCCTGCTTCTAAGTAGAGCCAAGAGTTTCTCATATTATCTCTCAACTCAAATTAAATCCCCACCTCTACAGGGGCCCTCAGGTGCCTACATGATGTAGGTAAAAAAAAACAGAGGAAATTAGTTCTGTTTATCTGTATTATCCTTTGTTTAATGAAAACTCTGAAAGATAAAGCTCAGGAGTAGGCTACTCTGTAAAGTCTTAGTAATATAACCCTGCCGGTAATTTGTAATCATACAGTATAAACACGTTTTATGAGACAGACCGTGGTTGCAAAAAAGTACGGCATGAGAGATGAATGTATTCTGTTACAAAATTGCAACAACTGGCTGGGGGAATATCTACTGTATATTATTGTCTGTGAGTATGTGTGTGTGATCCTATTGTAAACATATGAGTACTCAACTCCACACATTGATACACTAAATGATCAAAGTTTAAATCAAAGACAAACAAAATAATAATAATAAATAAAAAACGCAACCTGCAAATTTAATGCTGCAAATGTTTTTAATGAGTCTGCTTTTAATTAGTGCCACAGGAAATCGATGGTTACCCAATTGCTTGTCATTACCAAACAAGCACAGTGTCAGCCCGTGGGGCCTGCGCTGAATAACTGTTTTTATGTTGCGTGCCACAGTGAGAACGACAACAGCTAACGTTAGTGTGTGTGTGTGTGTGTGCACGCGTGTATGTGTGTGTGTGCGTGTGTGTGCATGTGCGTGCGTGTGCGTGTGTGTGTGTGTGTGCTTCAGTCGGGTGAGTAAACACAGTGTTTTACTCACGGCGCTCATTATGACTAGAGTTAAGAATAGAACAGTTACACATTTACACATTTTAAATGAAAGAAGGCAAAGATTGATACTTTAGCGTATTCAATTCTAATGCTAGTCTAAATTAATTAAATCAGCATTCTGTATAATGTTAGCTAATAAGAGTTAGCTCAAGCTTTTGTACTGATCACAGCCCATTCTACTTTATTTCCTTGCTGGCACTTATGGCACTCCTACTCACTTAAGTATGGTGAGTAGGAGTATAGGACTGCTTAATAATACCACCAATGTGTCAAAAAAGAAAAAAATGTGTCTCCCACATAAAGGTTCATCTGTGTGACTGGGGAAAACTGTGTTTCATTAATGACTGAATCTTACATAACTCATTCTATATCCTTCCATGGTCCAGGACTTAGAAACAATCTTCTTTTCCCACTCTCACTGTAACCAAGGTGCCAGTCACTTGTTACTGCTTGACGGTGACATATAGGAGTTTTAGAAGGGGACAAGACCTCTGACTTTGATGGATTTCTGGCCAATATTAGTCAGCGAGTATGTATCCCTTCTAAGCTGTGGTGGAACTGATCGAGGTTGACCAAATAATCTGCCAATTCCCTCCCAAGAAATGCAGAGACGACAAAAAACATCTAAGTCTCCCAAGCCCTCATCCCTGAGAGCTGCATCAGCAATTGTGTCAGAAACTCCTTAAGAGTAGGAGGACTGAACTTTGGGAAGGTATTGAGAAGAGTGCCTCCTTGTGCAGTTTTGTAGTTTTCACTCTTAATTAATGATTAAAATTGCATTTGTTAACAAGGCCAAACAAGGCCAGGTGGCTGGTGGATAGTTATTAAGACTGATGACCTTGTGTCATTCAGCCAGTGTTGTTATACAACCCCTATCACAGCGAGAGGCAATTTCCTTAAAGGTCATTTCAATTGTGTATGCAGTTAATGAGTCAAAATATAGAAAGATTTGTGTTTATGTTTGAGGTGTGAAATCACGGCACTGAAAGTGTCACCGCTGTCTTTTATATATTTATTTATTATTTTTAGGTCAGTTCATAAAATCCCAGATTTACCAGGTCCCATAAGTGCTGGAAAACATTGTGTCAAGTGTTTTTTTTTCTGGCAACACAGTCAATATTGTTTATGAAGTGAGGGGTCCTCCGGTCACATGAGAGCAGGACATGAAAGCAGAGCACATCGCAAACAAGCTGTCCCTACTTCAAACGAGTGGCAGATCTGACCCACATTTCCCTTCCCCTTTCACGTCCGATAGCCAACACCGCTAATGGCCGCGGGCCTTTCTCCATCTCTCCTCGACACCTGGCAACAAGAACATGCTCATAGCCACGCCGAATGTGCGATTGTGAACCATGACAGCACACGGCACCACAATAAGCTTTTAAACACACCCCACAGTGCCTGTCTAATGTTAGTCCCTTCTGCTCCGCAATGGTACATTTTCTCCAGCGCCACGCCACTTTTCACAAACACTGCTCCCGCTCCATTCAATCGCTCTACCCCTCCAGAAGTTGGTGTGAAGCAGGTGATTGCACGTATCGCACTGTGTCCGTTTGTGTATGCGCACAGTGTGCCACGCAAATACAGCACACGTCCCGCAGCAGCCCTGGGGCTTTCCTCTCAACCCATCCCAGGTCCCCCGCCACTTCATCCCAGTGAGTACGCCCCTCCTCCCGCCTGCTCTGAGACGACACCACCCTTACCACCACCACCACTCCAATTTGACCGCAAGAGAGAATGCGGGACTTGGCAGCCATCCAGGAACCTTTGTAGCTGAATATTCATCTTCATTAAAGGGTATCACCACCCTGCTCTGTCCGGGACTGGCTCCTTTTAACATGGAGCAAGTCATCAGAGTGGAAGTGGGGTCAGATCCAAAGGGTTGTTGGAAGCTGAATATTAGTCTCGTCTTAAGGATGAGGGTAGTCTGGCCTTTTGCATTTAGCTTATTTTCCCGGTCTTTAACTCTAGGAAGAAGACAAGCAATGCAATGGGCTATCGATTAACGTTTAATTTGAACGTTCATGTGTCTTGTCAGATTGGCTGCTGTTATTTCCCCGGGTGAGTGATTGACAGGTCTGTATTAAAGGGTGGCTGTTCAGCCAATGTGTGGGAGCCAGTTGGAGATGGACATGGTGAAACAGCTTTGATAGTGACTCCTGTTTGCTTATTTAGACTGACTGCTTTCCCTGGTGACTTCCTCCTGTGAGAAGAGTGTTATTACTTGTGTCCATGTTGAGTGTTAAACTAAATTAACCCTCAGAGTAGCTTGTGTTACACACAGTGAAGATGCTGGAAGGTGACAATATATGATGAAGTGCCAGAGGACTAAAATCAGACTTTCTAAAATCAGTCAGATTTTGCCCAGATGTTTATTTTCATATGATACCAGTCCTTCGATAAACTGGAAGGAGACTAAAATGACATTGAACAATTTCCCAGATCTCAAGTTTAATGAAGTATCCTGAAGGAAGAAAGGAATGTGATGCTATGGGAGCAGGAATGTTTCCTTTGGGGTATTGTAGTTCTGACTGCAACACATGGACCTAAGGGCAAAATGCTTTGAGAAAAGAGGAGAGATTTTCACAAGGTTCCTATTGTAAATTCAAGACTGTATTTCTTAGTTATTGCAGTATCTGTATAAATTGTAATACTCTGTCAGCCTGAAGTGAGCACTTCTGCAAAACATAAGACCACACATTTTTTTCTGCCAATTACATCATTCTTTTCGTCTACCAAAGTCTAGGGATTGCTGTTTTATGCCCCTCGTCCCTGATGCCTGTCAGTTTGCACGTTGAGTATCTGTCTAAAGCCCTTCAGCAGAGTACTGAAATATGCATTACAGCTTTGTTTATGGTCTGATTCACCTCCGGCATTTAGGCACATGATGTGTCTAGCCACTGTGTGTTTTATTGATACGCTAACTACTCTTGACTGCCGACGCAGTTGGTGGATATGCCACAATTGCATTTCCAGAAATTAAACATTATGTTACTTTGGTTAGGCAATTTGTTATGCAATTATGATAGTTCTTTCTACGCCGTGTAGCCATGTACAAATGCATGAGTCATGAAGAGTAAATTAAGGTAATCTACACGTGCCATTGTTACAGACAGATTTGTTCAATATTAGACTGTATGCTTTAAAAGAGAATCCACAAACCCCCAATGTCCCTTCTATGAATATTATTGAAATTGTCTGTGACAAGTGCAACTCAAACTTAGCGGTCCATAATGTCAAGAGAGCCAATAACACTATTTATAAACCTCTGGAATGGCAAGGTTTACATGAAAGTGTGATGTAATAATGGTCGGGAGGGAGGGAGCCTTTAATTTTTTTTCACCCTAAAGCATCTTCTGACCTTAACGTTCCCTCACTCGAAACACAATGAATGCTTCCAATCAAATACAATCTGTGAACAACCATGGGTTTTTCTGTACATTAGCCTGTTTGTTGAAGAGTATATTTGAAAGCTTAGTCACTATTGTGGTAATACATTTGTTATAGTATTACAGTACATTCTCAGTTAGCCCCCCAAAACAAAATGTCGTACACCATAAATTCAAATCTCACTTCAAGGATCCTTACTTTATCAAAAGCACACGGAGTTTCAGTCCTGCAGTTCCAAGATGTCCCAAAGGGATTAGCAAGATTATTGAATCACGGCTTTAGCTAATACCATCAGTTACAGTTTGCTGCTGAGGACAGATGCAAAAAGGGGAAATGTGGCAACGTTGTGAATTTGCTAATGGTAGCAGTGGATTTAGCCTCCAAATAAGCAGATGTGGTGAGGTTTGAACAGCTGTCAAATGTGATGAGCATAACACAATAGCCTGCAGTGGAAACTGTGCGGCTTGTCCTATGAAATAACAGCCTACGCACAAACAAAATCACACTCTGTGGAATAGTGAAACACCTTTTTTTTCTGATAGGAGATTGGTGTTATGTAGGGGGAAAATCTCTAAATCATCAAAAGGCCAAATATGTGCCACAAACAAGAGATTTACAAATAATAAAACAATTACAAAGGGCTGTAAGAGCAGGTGGTTATTTTTGTACAGTGTATGTTTGAGTCTCACTTCATAACAGAGTCATGCTGGTTTAATCATTGAGCAATATAGTGAGTGCTTTTACTTTACAGTCGTCAAAATATTTGCCTAGCTGTGACCATTGAAATGTTTTTGGTTCCTAATCAGATGACATTTGATTGGATAATATTAATTATATTTATTGGTTAGGATCTACTGTAGCTAAAAGTTGCTTGTAACAGTTGCTTGTACGGTGCAGAGTTAATTACAAATAACTGATCCCAAGAAAAGGTTTCATTCCATAATATGACAAATTCTGCATATGATAAATGACCTCTAACTTCTTACCTCAATACAAATATTAATAGACAGAGTGGAGTTTTGGTCCATGGGGTTTATTTGTGTCTCATTTTACTGCTTTATGCAAACAAAGGAAAGATTCTGCTTTGAGTCTTGTCAACATGGAAATTAATAGACTTTCAAAAAGTCTCCTCCCCAGAGCGGCCATGGCATCTTCAGGGGAAGGTGAGATGTGCACAACATGACCTTTCTCTATTATAAAACAGGAATGCGATTCATAATTTTACGGAACATTTAAGATGGTGTCATTGTTTCAATGTACAGTGGGCCAATATTTCTGTACAATTTTATTCATGTTATGATTTTCAACATCTACTTTACAGTATACAGTATATACTGTAATATACATGTACAGCAGATCTAAAGGCAATTACCTACTCAATGAATAAACCACTTAATTAAACATTGAACTCAAATTGATGTATTTAAATATACAGTATGTGAGTAGAATGAAGACTATATACTAATCCTCTGGGAATTGCTGAATAAGACATACAGTACAGCACACTTGAACAGGCAGAGGCAGTCTGAAATGCAACAATGTCCTCAAATAGCAGTCCACGCAATGTTGTCCTCAAATACATAAAGAAATAATTAATACATAATTAAATACACACAGCAATGCCAATTGAAAGACAGACAAATCATACACAGATCATACATCAGATGGCAGCGCCAGGTGGCCAAATACGATAATATTTAGGACATCACAAGGGATATAAATTACATGTACACATTGAAAAAATTGAAATAATTTTTAAATACAGTATTTAATAGTGAAGAATTGTGCAGAATAGATCATTGGTTTCTGACTAAAGAGTGAACAGCTCTGTCGGGATACAAGGCCCTCTCTCACTCAAACTATGTTTATGTGGCTAGCTACTTGCTCTGCAATGTTAGGGAATGTCAGAGATAATTTAAGCCATTTTGAGTTTCAGGTGATGGCTATTGGCAAACAGTTTGCCTCTGTGAGTAAGGATAACCTTTCAACTGATCAATCCTGCACCCGTCTCTAAGACTATACACCACAATAAATCAATAGCCTAGATGTGTTTGTCCTGGTGTTTCTCATCTTCTCAAACCTTTCCACATGCTCCTGTTGTGGTTTATTCTGTATTCATTAATACAGGATACCCTATGGTACTGTACACCTTGTACCCTGTCATGAATGCAGTCATACCTCACAAAACCCAGTACATGGTATTTTCTGCAATGTGATGGTTAACCCTTGTAATGTCCTCTGGGTCAAACTGACCCAAATCACTAGCTCTTTGTGGCAGATAGAAGGCGCTAAACCTAATCCTACAGCTTACACATAAGTATGATGTGCACTGCTGGCACAGCAAGGTGTGTGTTTGAAACCTGGCACGAAAAAACAACACAAATACATAAAGAAATAATTAATAAAGAAATAAATACACACAGCAATGTCAATTAAAAAACACAAAAAATCACACACAATCAGATGGCGCCGCCGGGTGGCCAAATGTGCTAATCAAGTGCTACTGATTTGGGTCATTTTGACCCAAAGCACATCACAAGGGTTAAAGCAGTTTTACATTGTATATCACAATTTTCTAATGTCGTCAAAAAAGAATATGTCCTGGTTATAGAATGCCATATCAAATATGTCATGCCATGAAAAGAGAGATATTTTGGAAATTAAAACTAAATGTGGATAGTAAAGCATTATGGGCATTGAGATTGACAGTGGAGATAAATGGAATTTCTAATCAAACAATGAATTGAGACACCAAGAATGGCAGGGTTTAATGTTTAAACCATTATATTTTTCAATCAAGATTATTTCAGTCTGGGGAAAAATTATTTTTCACTTTTAATTTCATGTTGGAACAGAGTTATTATTTTGCGACACCCATGAGAACAAATTTGTAGATGCTGCAATTAAATTTCCAGAGCATAGGCCTAATACTTTTGTTGTGGCAGAACACTCCCTCCAGACCTCTTCTTGTTTCTTAAAGTTACAGTACACTTCTTAAAATACCCTTACAGATAAAGCCAGTGTCACACGGGCCCTGAAACTGCTCTCTGCTCATCGCCTGATTAGAATAAATAGTGAGCTGGGGCAGAACTTTGTTGTTCCAGGGTGTTATAATGGTTAATGTTTAACTGAATGAATACAGGTAATTGTGTAATAACCCTTGTGATGTCCTCTGGGTCAGAATGACCCATATCACTAGCTCTTTGTGGCAGATAGAAGGCGCTACATCTAATTGTACAGCTTACACAGACATATTATGTGCACTGCTGGCACAACATGGTGTGTTTGAAACCCGAGGACAACAGGAGAGTTAAAAGGCACAAAAAACAACACAAATACATAAAGAAATAATTAATAAAGAAATAAATACACACAGCAATGGCAATTTAAAAACACACAAAATCATATACAATGGTTAAGAACATCTCGAGGGTTAAGTCTGCTACATATAGTAATGTTTTATACAAAAACAATTACTACTTCAATTGTTGTTGTTTTTGGACTTGTGTGTTATATTATTCATAGTGCCTTTTTGCAATCATGTGTCAGCAATTGACATAAACCCTCATGCCGAGGGTCTAAAAACAGATTGCAAACCGTGTCTTTCTTCCTTGTTAACCAAGTGGTACAGTGTTCTTAATGAACATTATTACAGGCAAAGTGCCATTACTGCAGTATCTGTCTATTCATTACAACCATCAATTTCTATTGATGTCTGTCTCCATCTAATCATACAAGTCTTTTAAGAGCACTTTTACTCCTTTATAACCTTCTTCTTATATTAGTGTCAAATTTATCCATTAGTCTTCAATTTTCTATTGTGCCTAATGTACCTGTGGATCATGGGCGTCAGAAATATGTGTAATGTGGGGGGGACCAAAATGTGTGTGTGTGTGTGTGTGGTGGGGGGGGTGGGGAGAGCCTATGTAGGTGTGTGTGTGCGTGTGAT
>JAODUG010003521.1:0-30999 GCA_027564795.1 Aphredoderus sayanus
TCCATGTTTTTACATTTGGGATTCTTAATCTTGAAATCGTCCACTACATCTGGCAGCATTGACCTATTAAACAAGAAGCACAAACAGGGTGTATAGTCTGTAATATAAAAAAGGAAGAAGAAAGACAGGTATATATGTGACTAGTAATATTAACATACAGTATGTTCTGTTAAAAGGGAAGAGAAATCAGGAGTCAGTATAATGATTGTTTTCTCATTTGAAGTGCTTTATGACAATAGATTTTGTCTTGATGATCTCCTTATTTTCATCAGGACTGTGTTACAGAGCATATTCAGAAAGTATTCAGAGCCCCTTACTTTTTTGCTGTGTTATGCTAAAATCATTTCAATTAATTTTCCCATAATTATTCTGTTTTCAAAACCCCAGAATGACAAACTGAAAACTGAGTTTGAGAAATTATTGCAAATTGATTAAAAGGGAAAAACTGAAATGTCATATGGACATAACTATTCAGACCCTTTGCTATGATACTGGGAATTTAGCTCGGGTGCATCCAATTTCTAAAAAATAAGCCATGAGGTTTAATAGATAGGAACTCGGAACTAGATCTGGGAAAGACTGCAAAAACATTTCTGTGGACTCCATAATTATCAAATGGAAGACATTTGGAACAACCAGGAGTCTTCCTACAGCCCAGCCAAACTGAGGAATCGGGGAAGAAGGGCCTTGTTGGTAAAAGGTGACCAGGAACCGGAATGGGCAAAACATGCTGGACAGCCATCACTGCAATGCTCTGCAGATCTGGGCTTTATGGCAGAGTGGCCAGACAAAGCCTGCTTGGAGTATGCAAAAAAGCTTCTAAAGAACTCTCAAAATGTGAGAAACAAGATTCTCTGGTGTGATGCAACCGAGATTGAACTGTTTGGCCTCAATTCTAAGTGCCATATATTGAGGAAACCAGGCATCGCTTGTTACATGCCAAATACCATCCCAACAGTGAAGCATGGTGGTGGCAACATCATCACCAGCCAACCTGGCAGAGCTTGAAAGAGAAGATTAGTAGAAAATCCTAACCTTGCGAGATCAGGATGGTCTTGCAAGGCTTCCTTTTGATTTTGCCGCGAGAATCAGTCTGGAGAGGCAAGCAATCCTTTCAATTCTGTCTGGTATATCTAACGTGTGACCAATCAGCGTCGTATGGTAGCTACAGGCATGGATTAGGTGTGACGACAGTCCAATCACCTGCCAAGTATTTTTTGAAAGTGCCTTCCCTTTTAAAACAGTTTCAATGTACGACTCCCCAGATGGTTGTGTGCATAGAACTACATTCTGTGTGTGTAGCAACCTTCTGGTGTTTTGGGTTAAGAAAATCCCCCGATTTGTACCTGAGAGCACTAAAGGTTGTAACTGCTGCAAAGGTCACTGCCAAAGGTGCTTCAATTAAGTACTGAATGAAGGGTCTGAATGTCTTTTTCCTTTTAATAAATTGGCAGAAAATTCTAACTTTTTGTATTTGCCTTGCCATTATGGTGTTTTGAGTGTGGATTTATGAAGCACATTTTTATGAATTTTTGAATGACTATAACACAAGTTTGCAATATAACAAAATGTGAAAGTGAAGGGGTCTGAATACGTTTATGTGTATATACAGTATCATTATGCAAGTCAGTATGCCGAATAAATACAAATGTATAAAACTGTAGATTACATTTGCATTGCAAACATATATTCCTTATAAGCATGCCATGACTAAAGTCATTTCTGCATCAAGACAAATATAAGCACTAGGGAATCAAACATTAAATTAAAATGTGTACTATATTGACTGTGACACTTAATACTATATATGTTACTTAAACATGAGGATTGAGCTAAGGATTGACAACTAGATGATTGAGCTGGCTCCTGAGAAGGAAAGGTGTGAAGTTCTGCAAATATTGTACATGAACAAACTGTACGAGCTAATTAGCAGGTCTAATTCACCAAATTAGCACAAAGGATAATTCCATCATAAGTATAGAAATGTATCTGAATCAGATGTAAGCCCACAGAAATGTAACACACACTCACCAAGGAATCAAATATAATGATCCAAGACTTGACCCTGCCACTATGGCCCGGAATACAAATACAGGAAGGTTGCGTGGGAAAACTACGACAACCAACAATGCTGGCATATAGATCTGATCCATTTGGGGGAGGAAGAGCAGGTTAAGATAGACATACAAGTATTTTGACTATATAGCACTTCTTTCTAAATGTAGCTACAGTATAAGAATGGTATTTTCTTGCTGTGTGACTCACAGAGAGGCCAATGAACAGTGTTGTCTTCTTCCCCAGTTTTCCCAGTAGAGTTTGCCACACTGGGACAGACAAAGTAGACGTTACCTAGGCAGAAAGACAGCTAAGGTCAGCCTAGTACTGATGTATTTAAGCCATGAACACATTTATTATAAATGGATTTTAGTATATTCATTAATATACTGTAATAAAAATTATTTGTAAAGGTACACTCCTCGATTGGATTTTAGGACCCCTACAGCCCTATAGATTTATCTGGGTTTAGGGCTAAGCAGAGGGGTATAGAATGGTTTGATACTGAGCTCTGTCAGCAGTGGCGTTTTCTCCCGGAGTCCAAAGAAAGCTAGTCTTCCTTTGTTTGTTCAGACTGTAGTTGCCATTTTCATAAACACTGTAATTGGTCATTCTGTGTTGCTGCGATGTCTTCCCTGTTTCTCAAGTAACATACAGTGATAAAAACATTGTATTCACCATACAAAATGTATGGTGAATGTGTGGCGAAACATATTGCACTCCTACTGAAGTCAGTGTGAAAGGAGTTTCCGTCCCTTGGTGAAAAAAAAGTGTTAAGATTAATGGCTAGTGTCAGACCACTGTCAAACTGTGATTGGTCAGGAATATGACAGAGCAAGCCATGGTAGCAGCACTGCCCTTCGCCTTGAAGACAGTAGCCTAAGCAAGGGACTCATGAATGGATATTAACAACTAGGATTCATTTGTATGTAAAACCGCTTTGGTTCTTTTGATCGATGGACCCTTATGTATAAATAAACGAGAAATGGGTAGTTTTGGACATTTGGATTTTATGGTTTCTTCAAAGGTAGAGTTTTGTTTATGGCTCATAGTTTTGTGGAGAATATAACAATGTGTAGCATGTGACAAAAGCGTACAATTGCCAGTATTTTTATGCGTGATCTAAGTATTGGCATAACAGTTTAGAACTAGGGCCTAAAGTAGCTCAACTGAGTGACCTGGTGGGCATTGTGAACATAAAACCTTAAAGGTGTCATTCCATGAAAAACTAATAGTTCTAGTTGTTTTTTTAAAATAGTTATGTCGATGTGACTTGGATACGTACTGGGCCTTTCAAAGTGGACTGCTATTCCTGGTCTGTAATGGCCACAGAAGGAAAAGAGGCGAAGACAAAGGTGAATCAGATAAAAGCGTAATTGCTAGATAGAAATGTGCTCCTCACAGTGCACAGTGTGTAACGCCCCTATAAGGTTATGCCCTCCCATAGTCATCTACCATAGTATTCATCAAAATAGGCTATGCATGCTAGAAGGAAGTGAAGTCAATCGACCAGTACGCCAGTTCGAGTCACATACGCTTTGGCAGAGCATTGCATGTCTACCTGTCTCCCTGGTTGCGCTTTTTTAAATTAATAAAACCTGGTTCCTGATTTCATCCATCCACAACTTTGACGTCTCATTCCTGTGGAAAGAATTTTCTCGTCACAAGGAAGGCTGTGATTTAGTTCTCTAGTAGACTATAACCTACCCTTCATTCATGAAAGAATAGGCTACCTCATTGGAAGAACTGTGGGGGTCAGATGCGCTGCCATATGGGTAGCAGTGAAGGTCAGGGGTCTCGACGGACCAGACCCTGGCGGCAGAGGCTGGCTCTGGAGATGTGGAACGTCACCTCTCTGTGGGGGAAGGAGCTGGAGCTGGAGCTTGAACGGGAGGTCGAGCGCTACCAGTTAGATCTGTTGGTGGCTTGACTCTACGCACAGTCTTGGATCTGGAACCATACTCCAGGTTAGGGGATGGACTATATTCTACTCTGCCCAGGGTGTGAAGCGCCAGGCAGTAATGAGGATACTCACAAGCCCCCGGTTGAGTGCTGTTATGTTGGAGTTTACCCCGGTGAATGAAGGGGTCGCCTCCCTACGCCAACTGACGACTGTTTGTGCATATGCACTGAATAGCAGCCTTCTTGGAGACCCTGAATGGAGTTCTGTATGGGGCTCTAGTTGGGGACTCCAAAGTTTAAAAGGGGGGACCAGAGAGTATGTACCAATTCTAGGGGTATCATACTTCTCAGCCTCTCTGGTAAAGTCTAGCCCAAGGTGCTGGAAAGGAGGGTTCGGCCGATAGTCGAATCTAAGTTCTAACACGTGGTCGTGGAATAACAGACAAGCTCTTTACTCTCGCAAGAATCCTGGAGGGGGCCTTGGAGTATGCCCATGTGTTTTGTTTTGTTTTGTCCTCTTTGTGATATTCATGGACAGGATATTGAGGTATAGTCGGGGTGGGGAGGGACTGTGGTTCAGTGGCCTGGAGATCTCATTGCTGCTTATTGCAGATAATGTGGTCCTGATGGCATCATCGGTCGATGACCTTTAACACTCAGTGGCTGGGATGAGGATTAGCACCTCTAAATGGTTCTCAGCAGGAAACTGATGGAGTGCCTACTCCGGGTAGGGAATGAGCCCTTACCCCAAGTGAAGGAGTACCTCGGGGTCTTGTTCTCAAGTGAGGGGAAACTGGAGCGGGAGATTGGAGAATCGGAGCAGCGGGAGCGGTACTGCAATCACTTTACCACACCATTGTGACGAGAAGAGAGCTGAGCCGGCAGGCAAAGCTCTTGCTCTTGGGCGGCAGTGACACAGTGCTGGAGCTTGACCCAACCCTGGATAAGTGGTTGAGGATGGATGGATTACTTGTTTTAGGCTATTCATTATCATCTTTATTGTCCATTAAGCAGCGTGTTTGCAGCACTTTATGATGGAGCATGTTATGCATATGGGTGGGCAGTGTGTGCACGTCCTGCACGATATAATTGTGATGATACCGGGTGCTCTTATGTCATCTTGTTACATTGCCCCCCGCCCCCCTCCAGGACAAAGATCTACACTGAACAAAATTATAAACGCAACACTTTTTGTCCCCATTCATCATGAGCTGAACTCAAAGATCTAAGACTCTCTCTGTGTACACAAAACTCATGTTTCTCTCAAATATTGTTCACAAATCTGTATACATCGGTGTTAGTGAGCACTTCTGCTTTGCCAAGCTAACCCATCCACCTCACAGGTGTGGCACATCAAGTTGCTGATCAGACAGCATGAGTATGGCACATGTGTGCCTTAGTCTGGCCACAATAAAAGGCCACTCAAAAATGTGCAGTGTGCAATGTGAAGATGCTGGATGTGGAGGTCCTGGGCTGGTGTGGTTACACGTGGTCTGTGATTGGATGTACTGCCAAATTCTCTGAAACACCTTTGGAGATGGCTTATGGTAGAGAAATGAACATTCAGTTCATGGGCAACAGCTCTGTGGACATTCCTGCAGTCAGCATGCCAATTGCATGTTCCCTCAAAACTTGCAACATCTGTGGCATTGTGCTGTCTGATGGGGCTGCACAGGTTAGAATCTTGCCTCAGACTAATACAACAAATGCATATATATATATATAACAAATATACAAATTCAATAATAATAACAAACAAAAATAATATATAAATGAAAATATAATAAATAATATATAAAAAATTTAAGTAGGGACTAGCTGTTAGCTGGCTATAGCTAACAAGAAACTCTCCTAACACTCTGTAGCACTAGTGTGATATTAGCCTACTAGTTAAGGTGATTACCTTATGACTTAGTGATGCTGGGTTCAAATCCACCCTCAACTCTGTGTTTTTACAAAAGTATAATGCAGACAGTTTAACTACTTGTAAAAATGACAAAGTAGCCTAACTTTTATCTTCGCACACAGTTTCTCCAGAAACTTTACAATTATCTAGTTATTATATGTGACGAATGTTTTCACTCACCAATAAAAGAATATTGAGATGTTGGAAATATGATCCCACTTCTGCAGCATGGGTGCAGAATATTGCGAAATTACCTTGTACCATCTTTGCATGAAATGTCACATGAAGAGAGAGCAGAGAGATTTAGACATACTTGGTAAATCACATTTAATTAAACAATTTCAATAACCATTGGCTTAAACTTACCTGAAAGGCTATTGAGGTGAAGAGAAATCCAAACACGAGTTTCACATAAGGAGTGTGTTTAACCACCATTTTTAGAATAGTGTGAAATGGCATCTGATTCTTGCCCAGTGCACTAAGTGGAGCTGGGGAGGCAAAATGAAAGAAATGGCGAGATACAATATGGTAATGGACCTCATTTACAAAAACTCTTTGCAATGGATTAGTAAATTCATACAACAGTGACAAAGACTAAATAGGCCTCCAGTCTAGAGTAGACATAAGTATATGGTGCTTGTAACACCCATTTAAAATTGCCAAAGGTGCTTGCAGGCTTACGAGCATACATTTAGAACACTCGTGCATAATTTAATTAAAACGTTAAAGTTACAGTATACTAAGCGATTGTAAGCTAATACACTGTAAAATAATTCAAATAGCTCCTTGTAGTCCGCTAGCTGCACATTCTCTGTGCATATTGAAAAATAACCTGGTGTTTCTACACAGCCCTGCCTCTGTAAATATTTCAGAACCCAGAAATAATCCATTGAAAAATATTTAACTGAGAGCCGAAACGAATCAGATAACGCATGGGATTGGTGTCTAGCAACTCACCCGGCTGTTCTTTGACTCCAAAGAAGAGAACCAGACAACACAGGAAGTAGAGCGATACCAGAACCAGAGCAGCCACCACATATGCCCTCCTCTGAGAACAAAAACATTGAACACCCATTGCCATTTAAGAATTATTGCATACAATTATTGCCAATTCTTCTATTGTATTACATGGGTCCTTTATGTTCTATTCCACATTCTCTTCCCCTCTCAAAACACACATGCAATACTTGCACTGGACAGTTCAGATCCTCTGATACCCTGGCTTTCAAACTGCATTACTGAATTATACAGCCAGGTTACTTATACTGCACAAATTGCACATAGGCTACATCTATCACATATCTCTGCACCCGATAGAACAATGTGTTTCTTTATTTAAATAGCCTACTATATGCAATCAATGTAGCTTATTGGGATGTTTAGCCTGCTAACAAAATAGTTAAACACTGCTCACTTAGCCTACGGTGGCTCTGCAAAACCTTGTCTGTCCATTTAGAAATGTGCATAAAGTTATAAATCGTTATCGCCCCACTATACAAGCTAAAGTTGGTTGGCAGGTTTGGTTCGGGTCATTTAACAAATATTTTTACAGGTCAGCAGTGCTGGTTGTAAATAACCCTGACAACACGTTACTATTGAATGCATATTATACACTAAAGAAATAACTTCTCAATGTACAGTACAGACTGTATACTTTAAAGTGTTGTTGGTGACAACACTGAAGTATCAATACGTTTCCAGCTTGCTGAGGATAGGCTACTATACTACAGTATATGGTAAACACAGAAATGTATGTAGGCCTAACTATAGCCTAGCAATGTGATATACATTTCACAAAACGACAATTCACAAAACATGACATGTCATGAAACAACATTTCACGGATTACAGACATTGTTTGCACACTCTTGTACAATAGGAGGTGGTATGCACCTGCTAGTTGTTTGTGATTTGCCAGTTAACCAAGGAGGAGAAGAAAGAAGAATAGCCTACTTAAAGTGTAACTGCACCCTAAAATGTGTTTGCGCTATAAACTGTGATGAGACACATCAATGCTGGTGTTAATATTGACACAATTCCTGTTTTGATACAAATCTGCATTTTAGGGGCTGAAAACGGATCTACACGTCATATCTGTTCAAAATCACCCCAGGACCTGGCTTGTGTCCAACAGTACACTTTGTACTGTACAATCAATTTTAAATAGCAACGTAAATGGGGCCCCCCCTCTCAGCACCTCCCCTCACTCAGGCTTGACTACACTTGAACATTTGTCAAAGTTCTGCAATGGGTGGAGTCAGGCTCAGAGCAGTTACACTTTAAACAACTACCATTTAAATATATGAATGCATGTATATGTGTTGTGGTTCATGTACATAAAAATAATATTGTATAATAATACATTTTATTACCAATACCAGGAGGTACAGTAGAACAGTCAACTGGTAATCTGGTTTATTTACAGCCCCTCCCGGCTGTTTTAACAGTAAGTCCAAACTAAACAAAATTGGGCCAGCTATTGACAGGCTATAAAAAACCCACGGAGCAAAGATGTTTTCATCTTCTCATGTTGGACTGAGGGCAGCCTGGAAGCTAGTGATTCACCTTGCCCCTTGAGGTACAAAGTGGTATTACTGTACGTGTTTCGTGAAATGTCATTTTTTGTGAGTTGTTGCGTTTCCTGAAATGTCAGCTTCTAAATTGTCCTGTTTTGCACGTCCACCTTATATAAAAGTTCACTATACAATACTGTAACACATAATAGCAAGCGTGTAAGAGAATGTAGCATAATACAATAAAACAGAACCATAAATTCACAAATGCCAAGTATAACACAAGATAACAGAAAATAAAATATTGTAAACCGACTGTATTCTGAAGACTGTCCGTTAAGGCTGAGGTGACGTTTTGGAATACAGAAGAGAGGTTTATGGTAGCTGTAGTGCTGTAGTTCAACAGTCTGCAGGCCTGGGATTTTTGGGCATGGTAAACTCCAACTATCTGACCCTGGATTATTGCTCCAGCCAGCAATGCAAACATCTCCATTGCCATTCCTAGATGCAGATAAAAGGTGAACTCAGACATACAAGTAGTAAAGTAACATTTTAGATAGTTACAAGTCTTATGATTTACTATACTGTTAACATGGTTTGCTGTATTCTTATAGATGGAAGGTTTTGGTCCCATCATTCACCACTGTTCTACTGTATACATGGATATAATCAAGTATCACTTGAGAAATGTTAAATTTCATGTAATGACAATTTACTGTACATGCCTTCATAATGTTGTAGAGCCCCCAGAACATAAACATTCTGCCTTAGCTCACCGTTTATGTTGGAAACAACACTGCATCATTAGCTGCATTATTAGGCAGAGGGGTTGTTAAGCCTAGAAGCTCTATAAGGGAAGTAGCGGAGTGTGTATCTCGTCTGTGATAACCTTTGATGCTGGTTTCAACCACAAGAGTGTCCAATTAATGGACACATTTACAAGTATTCATGAGTTTTCGTACTGTATGCTGTGGCGGAGTCTCTGGCCTTCTGGTCTCCACCCAGGAACATGTTCAGTGAAGAGTAGGGAACATGATAGCACTACAGTGGAAGACAGAGTATTAGGATATACCACCACAACAAGTCCACACTGATCCATTAGCGTTCAGCAGATAATTACAGTAACATTACATTAAATAGGTTGTCAGTGAAAAATATTCTGGCACTTGAAACTGGGAGCAGCACAGCAATCTAGATTGTTTATTTAGACCTTTACACAACGGATTTCTTAATTTTAAATTCACAGACGTCAAAAGTGAATATATTGTATGTGCACTGTGGAAAACGTAAACCTTTGCTGCTCTGATATGCAGTGACGAGTGCATTTCACTCCTCACCCTACCTCACTGCCAGGCTTGACACACCTCTCTACTCCACAACCCCCATCACAACAGTGCCACATTTTTGCCACAAATTATTGTGCAGGTAATGTGAGCGCAATATCCCAATAAAACGTTTGTACATTTAACAATGGCTTTGCAGCAGTACGATAATGCAAAGACAGCTTGATTTACAGTCATAAACAGGTCAAAGAGACAGATCCATATGAAGAACCAGGTGAAGCTGAAACCAGGAGTCATGGTGTCCTGAGGCATGAACCACATCATAACGTAGGAGACCACGCCCAGCGGCATGGAGAACACAATCCTGGTGGTACACGACACAATGAGATGGTAAGACAAGTGTTGAGAGCAGCATGAAGTAAAAGGGTGAAGGCTGTTGTAATGTGCTAAACAAGCAGACTGTGGGAGAGCCATGGAATAATGGCACATTTCATACATGAAGCAGATTCATGGTGCTTCACATATAAACATGTTATACAATAACTAGTATTTAGATCAAATGCATACAAATTCGAAGAATAAAAGAGAATAAAATATTTAAGGTAATAAAAACATTTTTTTAAAGGTTTTGTAGCATAGCATATGTTAAAGCGCAAGTTTTCAGTTCAGCAGAAGGCAATGGAGAACAAAAACATTTTAAAGGTGGGATATGAAAGTAGTCAGTGTTGGAGCATGTCCCACATCTTATGGAAGTTTATTCCAGACATTTGTTGCATAGTAGCTAAATGATGCTTCTCCAGGTTGTTTTTACTCTGGGGATGGTTAGCAGACCTGTCCCAAATTAGCTACCCTGCTTCCAGTAAAATACTGTATTTTATTAAGGTAAGGTATTTATAAGGTAACTATAACAGAAAACTACCGTATAATACATTACAGTAAAAATCTGTTAAAATATTTAACAGTATCTTTACTGTTAATTTACATTCATTTAAAAAATGTTATGTTATTCTAGAGGGTTCTAGAGGGTTCATATTGTGAGAGCATTTTAGCCATGTGGCCCCAGACCATTTAGTGACTTATAGACAAGTAGCAGTATTTTGAAATCAGTTATTTTACATACAGTCAATGCAGGGATTGAATTAAGAAACAAACACCTTATTTTTTCTGTAGTTTACTCACCAAGGGATGAATTTGCCAAGGTGCAACTTTCTGCTCTTACTGACCAAATAGCCTACCAGAGGGTCTGAGGTGGCATCCCAAGCTCGACCCAGAAACATGATCAGTGAGGCATAGAAAGCATCCATCTAGAAAATATTGGATTTTCAACTTTTTTTATTCAGTAACACTACGTAATTCAGAACTCTCTAAAACCTTAAACTGACCAGCACAACATCCAACAAGAAGATCTGCAGGAAGAAACCCTTGGTCGAGATAGTAAGCTGATAAGGAATACCACCCACAGCATAGCAAATCTTCCGGATCAGAGGAATGCCAACACTCTCCTGTAAACACATAAGATATATTAACACCACAACAATTTCCTGTTTTCCTGTGTGACCATACAGTATCATGAAAAATAAAATTACCCCCATTACCCAGAAAATACTCCTGATTTCCACTATTACATATTTGTCACTCTGGATGCTTTCAAAATACAGAAAACTAGATTAGATATAGAGAAACTGACAAAAGGTTTTACGTCTTGACTTTGGGTAGGCTACTCTAAATTGTTATTCTGATGTGGACCTACTTTTGACCACTGTCAAAAGTAGGTAATTTGGTAGGTAGGTAACTGGTCATTTGGTCCAGCGCAGTTCAACATTGGGGGTGTCCAGAATTTTTTTTTGAATTTGACCTTGTTTCTTAGTTTTGTAAATTGTATGGTGGCATTATAGACCCCATGATAATGGTGCATGTGAGCGTTTTAATCCAACTCTATTATCCCTTTTAGGCTCCCTGCAACTAGATGAACAGAGGCATTGGCCACAGCATTTGTCTATACTCCTTTAGGCCTATAATAACACAGAGCATAGCTGTACAAAGTTGACTCCTTTCTTTGTTATGTGTGGCCGGCATGTTCCTTCTCCCTATAGGATGTAATTCAGGGTTAGAAGCACCTAAGCAGCGGACAGATTTGAAGGGATGGGTGGGGCGCCATCATGACCATATATTGAGGGCCTACCATCAAGTAGAGGAGAGAACAAGGTATCAGCAAAGAAAAGACAAGAAAAGGTATGATAGGTGTGCTAGGAAGGATTTGACAACAATGGTTGTGTTAACATTTTGTGCTTTTAAATTTCAGGTATTTCTAATCAGAATGATATGCATTATTTAAGATTAAATAAGCCTAATTACATTTTGGTACTGGTACTAAATAGTGATGATGACAGATACGGTATACGGTTATAAATTCTACAGGTTCAATAGCCTATGCACAAAATTTAGCAACACTGGATTGAGACCTATTCTGATCAGAGTTAGCCTAAGTCTAATGTCACTTGATTATTTTAGTGAGTGCAGTTTCAGTGCTGTGGTGTTTTCTGAAGCCTAATTAAAATTTCTATATTGTTTTCTTTATGAAAAAGCTTTATTTGCACTTAAACTAACTATTCAAGTATCTTACTAATAAATGGCAGGTTGGATATTGGCCTGCAGTGCGTTAACATCAAGGTTGGGTTTCTTTACAACACCTGTTCTGGGAAGCCATCTGGAATGCCAGTCTGTATGATGTATTAATAATCTTTAAGACATTACCTGACAAACGGTCAAACACCAGCTTAAAAAATGCTGTAGGTACATGATCGATACAGGAGTTGGAGGAGTTGCTTTTGATGAGTCTTGAAATTGCTCAGTTCATGGAATAGCCTAAGTGAATGTTCCCATAGTTATATTTGCTGAAGTCATCATGCTGCAGCATTAGATTATTTTGATTTATAACCAAATAGGTTAAAACGCCAAGAACAACCTAGGCCTACACTACACTTTTGGCAAAATGAATAGGCCTACATTATATAAGATAGCCATACCTGATTCACCTCCACAACTTTCTGACAGTCTCTCGATTTTACTTGTAAAGCCATGCATGATTGTTCTTGTCCAAAATCTGTCTTAAAGTCTGCCATTCTAATTAGAGAACTTCCCGCCTGATAAGCAATGGGTGAAGTGAGCAAGCTGAAGGCTTATATACAGCACCACTAACCATACTCACCCTTCTGGGTATGTCATGTGAGGTTAACACAACATAACATGCAGTTAGGCTAACACCAGAACAGAATTTGCATGGTTGTAAGCTGCTCTTCTACCTCTCTCAGAAAATATGACAATTGCATAGACTTTGTCTAAAGTCCATTTGAAACATTCTTTCAAGGCCTATACTGCCTAATGCGTCATCATATCGCAGATGCTTTATTCTACACTTTTTCATTACTGTATGCACTGGGCAAATACAGTATGATCCAAATAATGTCCTAGAACTGCCAGAGTAGACCATGGTTTTGCTAGTTAACAAACCATTTTACATATACAAATTTTAGGAAAAAATTAGGCTACATTTATTCAACCTTTTGCAGGTTATACCAGTACAGAGACCAATGTCTCTACCTAAAATTGGTTGAATTTGTGTTAAATCTACATTCGTCTACGCAGTCTACTGCAAATAAAGCTCAAACTCATGATCTTCTGAATCACTTTTGCACCCTCATTAATTTCAAAGCATAGCCTAACTCATTGTGGCAGTAGCAAGGGGTTAGAACAGAATTTCACCTCTCCAGAGCAAAGGTTATTAAGTTTGGACTACTACTCTGAGATTTTCACCCAGATAAATAAACTATACAGATATACACAGAAGACATACACATTCATTACCGTACTTTCTCGAATAAAAAAAAAAAGATTATAGGCCGGGTCACAGATAATGGCCGGCTGTACTGTCGACAAGAAAAAATAACGGCCAGGCCTCAAATACAGACCGGGTAAAAAATTTAGAAAGACGGATGTGTCGTAATGTGTTCACACGATCGGTGGTAATAGCTGCGCCCACCGCAGTGCAAGCGGTAGGTAGACCTATGAGGTAGACCCACCAACTTTTGCGCGCACCTCATTGGAATGGTCAAAACTCAGGGTTTGAAACCTTGAAAAAAAAAAAGTTTAAAAAGTTTGGAAAGCCTGAAAATCTTTTTCAAATGTCCGAAAACACTATGTTGTATATGAGTTTTCCTTGTACACCACTTCAGCCTTCGTTTTACGGTGTTTCGCCAACACATTTTCAGAGATTCAAACTAGGCACTATTCCCCCGGTACATTTGCTGGTCTTCCAAGTTTGAAACCTTGTAAATCGTGATCTGAAAAACGGGACGCAGATGTTCGCAAAAAAGTTTTAAAACATTGAAACTTGCAGTTAGAATAGAAATCTTTATATTTGTGTTGGGAAAAAGTTTTTTTTGTGCGAAACCTTCAGAGTTGTGTTTACAACACCCACTTTTCAGACATTTGCGCCTACAGTTACGATCTTACGAGTCACATGATACTTGGCAGCATTCTCTCGCAGGTTGGTTTTGTAACTCCGAAAATGAAGGTTCTTAGCACCGTAAGATAGAAAAAACAAAAACCAGGCTCTTGGGAAGGGTCATTGTGCCTATTGGTCACTCTCTGGATGTACAGTCCAATCATGTGTCGTATTTATCGGGTCATGTGGGACATACTTCTCCACGGCACAGTTTTTTAAAAACAAAACAGTGTTGGTAACTAGATATAGTCCACGCTGTTAGAGTTCGACTAATGCTAGGTAAGTTTTCTTTTTCTAATGTATCGCATTTTTGACAGCCAGTTATGTATTTCATGTTTAGCAAGCTATTAATTTCTCTCATAAATGTTAGACTATGACAGACCCTCAGTGACGTGCGGTCAGGGGCGGCAGGGGAGGCAGTGCCTAACAGTCAGTTAGTTTGGGAGGTCTGTATATAGTTACAACCATCAGAGGTTGGGAGCCATTGCGTTTAAAAGGAAGTCATTCATATGTAGTCCAAGGAGGTACACTAAATGATTTGGTTTTTAGATTGTCACGGTAGAGAACAATGACTCTGCCCCGTCGTCCTGTAATGAGTGAGGCTTTGTCAGAAAGGGAGCAGACATTGAATAGTGGAAATTGAAGATGGCCATTGGGAATTTGTTTTGTAATTGCTATAGGAACCAGTGCGTGATGATTGTGGGCTGAGTGAGGGTTGTGTGGGGCGATTCGTTGATTTGACCAAAAGGAGCGAATACCGGCAGGAGAGTTGTTGGTGCTGAGTGTACTTTCGTCGAGACCCACGATGGATATAAGGCATACAACAAAGAATTTCAGGTGATCGAACAAAGGTGGAGGGGTGATGGAGGACCTTGATTTAAGATGTACAGTAGCAGATCAGCTGCAGAGTATTTGAGAAGAGATGGGATAGGGACAGTGTTATTCACCATCAGAGGACAGGGGAGACAATGTTGACAGGATGGCTTTAACTTTATGGATTGTTAACAAGCCAGCATTTAGTGAGCGCAGGGCTCGGATGGTACGTATTACTATATTGGATAAATAGGAAGGGGCCAACCCATGTAATGCTTTATAAGTAAGTAGTAGTAAAATCTTAATATCACATCTAATAATATACCGGTAGCCAATGGAGTTTAACAAGTATTGGGGTGATATGATCAAATTTCTTTGTTTCAATCAGGATTCTGGCAGGAGTATTTTGTACCATCTGTAGATTTTTTATACTTTTTCTCAGAAGGCCAGGGTAAACCGTTACAATAATCAAGGTGCGATGATACAAACGCATTAATTAACATTTCTGCATCTGTTGTAGATCAAGTTGGCTGAATTTTTGTAATGTTGCGTAGATGGAAAAATGCAATTTTAGTCCATCCATCCTCAACCGCTTATCCGAGGTCGGGTCGCGGGGGCAGCAGCTCCAGCAGGAAACCCCCGACATCCCTTTCCCGGGCCACATTAGCCAGCTCTGACTGGGGGATCCCAAGGCGTTCCCAGGCCAGTGTGGAGATATAATCTCTCCACCTTGCCCTGGGTCTTTCCTGAGGCCTCCTCTGAGTTGGACGTGCCTGGAACACCTCCCTAGGAAGGCGCCCAGGGGGCATCCTTAACAGATACCCAAACCACCTCAACTGGCTCCTCTCAACGTGAAGAAGCAGCAGCTCTACTCTGAGTTCCTCTTGGATAGCCGAGCTTCTCACCCTATCTCTAAGAGAGACGCCCGCCACCCTCCTGAGGAAACAAATTTCGGAAGCTTGTAACCGCGATCTTGTTATTTCGGTCATGACCCAACCTTTATGACCATAGGTGAGGGTAGGAACGAAAATTGCCTGGTAGATCGAGAGATTTGCCTGCCGGCTCAGCTATCTTCTCGTCACAACGGTGCAGTAAAGCGATTGCAATACCGCTCCCGCTGCTCCGATTCTCTGGCCAATCTCCCGCTCCAATGTCCCCTCACTCACGAACAAGACCCCAAGGTACTTGAACTCCTTCACTTGGGGTAAGGACTCATTCACTACCTGGAGTAGGCACTCCATCGGTTTCCTGCTGAGAACCATGGCCTCAGATTTAGAGGTGCTAATCCTCATCCCAACCGCTTCACACTCGGATGCGAACCGATCCAGTGAGTGCTGCAGGTCACGGACCGATGATGCCATCAGGAACACATCATCTGCAAAAAGAAGCGATGACATCCCTAGGCCACCGAACCGCAATCCCTCCCCACCACGACTATGCCTTGATATCCTGTCCATGAATACCACAAACAAAATTGTTGACAAAGTGCAGCCCTGGCGGAGACCAACACCCACCTGGAACAAGTCTGATCTACTGCCGAGAATCCGTAGATCAGACTCGTTCCAGGTGCGTGTTGGTCTCCGCCAGGAGATTTTAGTAAACTCTTTAATGTGCAAATCGAAAGAGAGCGCACAATCAAATACTAATTGCGTATAATATCACCCATTGGTAGCATATAAATACAAAATAACAAAAGGCCCAGCACGGAACCCTGGGGGACGTCACAGGCAACTTTATGAAAGTCTGAGGTCAAATTACCGTGAGCTACGCAATGCATCCTTTCCGATAAATAAAAGGGAAACCCTAAAAGTGGTACATCACTCACGCCAAGATATTTTGTTAATCTTTTAAGGAGCAAATTATGATCCACAGGCTGAACTTATATCCAATAGCAACAGCACGGATGAGGTATCCATAGTAATAAATCATTAACAATTTTCGTAAATGCAGTCTCAGTAGACTGGAGAGCCCTTAATCCCGATTAAAATATTTTAAATAATTTATTAATATTCAGACGGTAAATAATTTGTTGTGCTACAATTTCTTTCTAAAAGTTTAGAGATGAAAGCGAGATTCGAGATTGGCCTGTAATTATTAAGGATTCCTTTATCAAGGGAAGTTTTTTTTAGCAATAGTATAATAACTGCTGTTTGAAAAAGCTATAGGTAGCAGAGGCCTAACATATCTAATCTGTGGTCTCTAATTAAGTCATTAACTAAAAGAGCTTTAGAAGAGAGTGATATAAATGAGGCCAACATTCAGAATTCTGGAGTCATTTTTTAATAGGGAACGTGAGCTGGGTTTAGACCGTAGTGAGACATGTTAGTTTCACCTTTGGGTGAGGTCAGCTTTGAATTAGAGTGGAGATGTAAGCCACGCCTTTTTGAGTAACATCTTTGCCTGGCCCATAGTTCTATGACCTCACAAATGCTCTTCTAGAAGCATGGTCAAAAACTGCCATGATCAAACTCCCAGACCTTGTGGACAGCCTTCCCAGAAGAGGTGAAGATGTTAATACCTGCAAAGGGTGGGCCATCCATCCATCCATCCACCCACCCTCAACCTCTTATCTGGAAGGAGTGGGCCAACTTCATATTTAACCCTATGGATTAAGAATGGGATGTCATTAACCTTCATGTGCATGTAAAGCAGGCGTCCCAAAACTTTTGGCAATATAGTGTATTAACTAAAAACGAGTAATAGAATATGCTATCGTCTAAACCAATAATCTAATCTTTGAATCAGTTTACACAATGTATAATATGATAGCACCTCCCTATCTTTATAAGATACATTATGGGTCACAAACATGTGTAATATGTTGGGCTACAGTTATGGATTAATGGTGAACATGCTTACACAAGGTGGAAAATAAGAAATACAAAACTGGTACTACACAATCCCCTTAATTCATCATGCATACCTCTTCGCACATTGCACAGCACAAGCCCGTATCCACAAAATGCCATATTGTGATGTCATCCCATTCAAAATGATTCTATTGTACGTTAACTATCTACAAAACAGAAGTTATAGTCCTCATTAACATTAGAATATAAAGCATTGCCCACGTATCTGTGAATTTAATAGGCCTATTAATGGTCAGTTGGTGACATTAAAACAGGCCTACTTGTCACATCAGTGCATAAAGCTTAGCTTATAGGCTACAATATTTTGTGCAGTTGCGTTTGCCAAATTTATATATTAGTATAATTTAACAAAATCCTAAACTGTATTTCTTTAAGTCTGAGAAGAGCTGAATAGCCAAATAAACACTGTAAATTGACTCAATTCGTTATACCTGGTAGCCTAATAAGAATGAATTGAAAAATAACAAATTAAACTTGCAAACATTGTGTCAAAAGCTCAACTTTTATACATAACCAAATAAAAGGACATGTAATGTTATTCCACCCCTATATGCTTTATACATCTCCTAAAAAGCGCAAAACAAAAACATATGTACACTGGTATATTTTGTAATTAAAAGGGACTGTAATTAAAGGTTATTTTGCAAAAAATATATATCCTAAAATCACCATAACAAAAACTCCTAATTTGAATATCAAACACTTTCTCCCATTCTCAATAAGGCACCACGTTTGTTTCTGCAGCAAAAAAGTGATAAATTCCATGATAATGAGAAAATACAACATCTGAAATTTAGCAAAGCAGACCATAGTAATTCAGCTGCCTTTAAAAGTCACATCAATAGCTTAAGAAAACAACACATTTGTATATACACACACACATTAAAATTGTTACACCAATTTTAAATATGTTCAATATAGAAACTGTGATGTGCCTAATAAACAGTACTGCCATCAGAAAAGTTTTTTTGTACTAGGCCCCACAAGATTGACGATGCCATCTACTACATAAAGATCACCAAACCATGTGATTTAAGTTCCAAATATGTAATTGCTAAAAGTTACACATGTATTTATGGGGGGGGGGGGGACAAATACATAAAAACATATCATTAAACATTAACTGCAACCTCCATTTTGGTTTGATTAAGAATAAATGATTAAGTCAGGATAAATTCTTGATGGAACTGTGCAACTACCCCATTATTATTTGAGCTTGGTGCTTCTGCGAGAACCAGGGGTTTAATAAAAATGTACTGTGCCATGTTTTATTAGACTTACTAGTTAAATTTACTGCCAACCAGAAAATGCTTAGAATATTTTATGTACCTCATTCTATGAAATTCTGGCGAATATGGACCTGGACCCTATTCTTCTGTAGCTAACATCTGACCAATTTTCAAGTATAGTTTTG
The DNA here is from genome assembly GCA_027564795.1 of Aphredoderus sayanus. Taxonomy (NCBI): domain Eukaryota; kingdom Metazoa; phylum Chordata; class Actinopteri; order Percopsiformes; family Aphredoderidae; genus Aphredoderus; species Aphredoderus sayanus. Next base: position 19,261 of record JAODUG010003521.1, read on the forward strand.
AAAAGAAATCTACTCTTGAGATATACATTATAATGGAAACAAACAGTACTATTAGTGGGAGGGGGTAAAAGTATGCCAAAATGTATGAATTGCCATAACCTCCTATTACTGCAGGCATGCACACAACAGTGTAATTGCGTGCCCTGTAACTGTCTGATTAGATATTCATGAGTGACAAACTATAAAGCCAGGCAAAAGGAGCCTGCAAAATAAGATCCAGGTCAAGATTGGATGGGATGCTTCTTTAAAACAATACTGTACTTAAGTGTAATCCTTGAGCTTCTTTACCTCAAGTCCTCCAGCAAATGTCCACAATGAATTAACCCCTTGTTCAATCAACAGTAGGTGCATGACCAACAACTCAGTTGTACCCTAATCCACCATTGACTTGTATTGTTTCTCTTCAACATAATCCTAATGTTAAATTTAATTCCAAAAGAACAGTACATTTCATGACAATTAGCTAGAATGATGGATAAAAATGCATACCATGTTCCTAAACCATGGATTTTATACCCAACATGGCCATGAGGACTTGTATTGAGGTAAGGAAGCCACAAGGATGGGACTTACAAAATTCCAGTATAGCTTTAACATCCTATTAAATAAAAAGGATATTAACAATACAAATAACATCCCCACTTAAACACCACAAACCTGGACAATTAAATTATCTTAAATTAAACTAGAAAAACAAAATAATGTAGCCAATTTACATCATGACATTAAAATGTAGCTTATCAGACCTGTTCTCATTACTATATGGGTGAAGAGGTCTAATGTAAATTAAACCAAAACACACATAAGGGGCTTTGGAAAAGGACTTGCTAAAACCATGCAAGAATGAACACATTTATAAACAAAACAACTGGGAAGTGTGAATTATTGGCAGTACAGCATAGAAACTCCGCAATCTATACCCATCACAATGGAACAATTTTCTTTGTAAAAAAAAACCCTCAATGTTGAGAATCTAGGAAAAAAAATAATACACATATTGATGGTATAACATATTAAACAATGCAAGCTGAAGTGAACTTGATGATTTGGGGTCAATATCATTTCCTGGGTAAACAAATATATTTATCAAAGATTATTTTTAAAGGCATGAAAAGTAACTGAAAATGATTTTGAGTTACTGTTCTGAAAATGAAGTGCATAATAAAAATGGCATGTTCCTACATACAGCCATCCTATATGATATCATTATCCTCCCAAGACCTGAAACCTGCAACTGATGAGAAACTAACTAATTACATGACAAATGTCAGAAGTGTATCTGATTAATTACTTTGTATATTTCTAGCAGATTCATTTAAAAGAAATCCACACTTTATCCAAACTTGTGCAACCTTTAATAGACCCACACATTCTAGCACATTCTCACGCATGTTTACCTGCATCATAATGATTCTTTTTCTGTGCTTGATATACCTGAGACTATGGCTTATGCCTAACTAACAGAAGTTATTCAGTATTAGCTATACCTTCAATAGACCTTCACTAGCTTCCTAGATACCTACAATTGCATTGCCTTAATTGCTGACATTTGCTTACTAAACTCATCCCTTAGGATTTGATTTTAATTGTGACCTCCACCAACCAAAAGGTCAACCAAAAACATCAACACAAAAACCAATTGGATGCCATAAGTGAAGACTTTGGGAAGAAATAACCCCCATTAATTTTTATCAGTTAAACTGGAATTTCAGCTTTTATAACTAGTCTTGCAACTGTATTAAATTTATGCTTGATGAATTTGTCAAATATTTGTAAAAAATGTTAAGTAAGCTAAAGTCTAAATTCTTAGACTTATGAGGTTGCATTCAAAGCAGAACATTTTGTTTAAGCATAGCTATTAAAATTAGCATCATGCTGGTGGCTGACGTCAATTTGTTGAGAATACCAGACCTATATTAGATTTAAGGCTGCAACCCACAAACACACCTACAAAATCCATAGATTAAAATGTACAATAAGCAAAGCCTCTTTTACACACACACAAAAAAAAAAAAGACATTCATAAATAAATTAAATAGCTATACTGAAGCTAAATTCTGGCTAAAATCACTTGGACAAGGGATAAGTGCGAAGTACAATTTCAAGATTGAGATAGTTAGGGTGTCCCCCTTTCTCAGTTGGAAATACTGAGAATACAGGATGAGAGCAGGGGGAAAGGGAGGGAACCAACCTACAAGAATTATTCTTGTAATCCCCACACAAAACTTTAGAAATGTCAGTTAATGTCCCATGTATAACGCAGAGAAGAGAGCTCTTTAAATCACTCCACACCATTTTAACTCTCTTCCAAAACATGTTTTAGGTCACCAAAGTCACAATCAAACAGTTCACTGATGCCTTCATTGTCTTCCAATCCAAAGTGGTAGTCATGAGTCTGGGGCGGAGACAAGTTGATGAAACCATCCAATGCAAGCGGAAGGCACTCTCCATTTAAGAAGTCGGCTGATGAGAGGGGCGAGAAGTCAAGGTCTGGCATTTCTCCCAGGTTGGTGAATGGGTCACCTCCCAGAAACGATTCTAGGAAATCAGAAAGAGATTTAACATTCTTACTGACCAAACAAAAAAGAAAAAGTAACAAAATACAACCAGACAATACAACAGACGGCCATGATTAGAGCCTTCTACAGAAAGATAAACAAGGGTTCAAGCAAAGCACCAAAAACTGCATAAGATATTATGTTGAATTTGAATACTATATAGAAGCCCGTCTGTAATGCTTCTAAAAAGCTGAGACGTATTCAACTTCAAATATGGTCAACAATTACACATCGCATGAAGTCTCTGACAGCCTGCTATAAGCGCCACCGTCTAGACATTAGATGCCAGGCACAGTAAGGAACAGCTACATTTATGGGGGAAGTTACAGTATGTATTCGACATAAAACATAAATAGTGAGGAGAGAGGAATGCATTATCGTTCCATGCATTATTAGGCAATCTTCGACTACAGAATGTGTACATTTAAGCATCTCACCGCCCAATGAGAGAGAAGGGGCATTGCTCTGCGAGGCAGCGGAAACAGTCGACGACGTTGAAGCTGGAGACGCTAGCCCCACCTCCTGGGCGGGATCACAGGTTTTGGAATGCAGCTGGTCAATGGGCAGGGCCAGGGTGGGGTCAGAGTTTACTTTGCAGGGACTACTTCCTGTGACGGGGCTGCAGACACCAGAGCTGTCGTCAGGGCAGAGGAAGACATCGATAGGGCCGCGAGTACTCTTCAGTGACACCTGGTAACCCTGAGACAAACAGCCAGTGGTGGGGGTTATGGGAGATGTGTCCTGCCACTACATTAGGCTTATATTGTTTATCATCATCTACAATCCAACTTTCCATTTAAAGATAATCTAGTAAGCAACTGGGAAAAGGAATAAATACATAAAAAAGGCTGTCTAGACAATATTATGTCTTCTTTATGAGTTTAACCCTCCCGCTGTCCTAAGGTATTCAGCAGACTACCAGCAGAGGGAGCCAACCGCAGAAGTCAGTATTGTGGTTGGCGCCCACTACTGGCAAGTGCAACATTTTGATTTGACATTTTCTGCCACTAGTTATCACACCAAGAACCAGCATCTCAGACCAGAGCAAATGCTTTGTAGGCTACACTCACAATTGTTGCTATATTAATGTTGTAAATATTAGGCATAAGACCTTTCAATACATGTATTATAAAAAATAAAGTGAATAGTCCTGCACCTTGCTGGGTTCAGTGACCTGCATCTGTGTTTCCGGCGGGGCTCTGATCACCATGACCAGCTGGTCTGGATGGTCAAATGACTTCCTCAGGTCCTGGCAGTGCACATAGCCCAGTGTGATGGCAGGTATTAAGGAGTCAATCAGTACCTGTATGGTCATGTATAAAGGGTCTAGAAGACTATTGGAGGTAAGCCGCTTGTTCCAAAATCTCCCGATGTGATCGTAATCAGCACAGTTAAAAACATTTTTGCTGTACAACTTAAGGAGACATTTTGACAATTCCTTGAAGTCTTCATGAAATGTCTGACATTTGATCAAAATACAACAGCACCCAAAAGGGAAAAAAAATAAAAAATAAATAATAATAACAGTCCTGTTCAGAGCTGACCGTTTTAATGCATGTTCTTTAAATTCAGAATGAGCCAGTGCAAACTCCTGCCCTCTTCTGGAGTGTGTCAACGAGAATACAGTATGGGCATTACATCAAGCTGTTGAGCATGAACACTGGGAGAGAAATGGCTGCTGGAGAGAACACTGTGTGGACGGTGCAACCATAAAGTGTGTCTTTATTCAGCCTCACAGTTCTGTTAGGTACAGAGGCAGAATCGGGTGGGGGGTTAATGTTATTCCTCAGCACAGGCAGCGGAGGTAGGCACAGCACCGGAAATGATGTTTGCGTGGTCTGATATGATGGAACAGGAGTGAGGCGTGTTGATGAAGCTTGTCACCAGTCACATAAAGAAGCATGGTAATATTGAATGAATAATGTTATACTACAGCAGATGTGTCTTAGAAACTGCAGCCATCCGTGGCCACTGCAGAAGAATGCTCTGAGGCCATCGAGAGACACTTTGGGGTAGGCTAACGCACAATATTCCTAGAAATGGACTGACAAGCTTATTTAACATTATGACATGAATATATAATTAATCAGTACATCATGTCACCACAAGCACACAGTATACCTACAAGCACTGCTGAGATAATATTATAGTAAAGCATTTCTTATCCATTAATGGTTAGTGAATAATGCATTACTGTAATATTGTTACAGTGTTGTTATACTACTCCTGACACGATCTTGCTGGTTGTGTCACAGACAAACCACTGCTAGTGTAGAGTATAACTTAGACAGAGTGTTAATGTGCATTACCAGTGATATAAAAAGCTGTTTCACGACTGCAAGTAAATTCAAGGAAACTAAATATCAAGCCATTTCTGTTACACCAGTAAAACTCAGCTCCAACATTTGTCAAAAATAAACTCGGCTCCTCTGAGGCTGGGCGTCGATGTAACAATGCGCGCAGCTCTGTGCGGCCAGTTTACACCCGCAAGTTAATTCATTATGCTAGAGGGTTCAAAGCTTGCACCTTGTTCAAGCCATGGGTGGAGACACACAGATGGGACAAAATATTGTTCTAATAAAGGGGCTGTTGAAGTCATATTCTGAATGGCTTGCTGAAACACATTTACACACAGGCAGTGGTCTTAAGAGACATTAGTCTTCTTGTTTCAGCGTTTGTGGGTTGTATGCAGCCCAGATATCCAAATGTAGCACTAGGAAGATGCTTCATAATGTCTCTTTAAAGCCATTGATCCTGGCCTGTGGTACATGAAGTCAACCACCTATAGTCAGTGATCACGTTAAAACGGTTTCACCTGCAAGTGGTTTTAATGTAGAGTGAATCATTGTTGCATGACATCAGTCAGTGGTAATAAAACAGCTGAACTGACATGAAGTGAACATTTCTATGAAAATTATGTTGCTTTTTAGAAGGATATTTCTTGTTCTGGGGATCCTCTGTGAGCAGTCGGATCTGAAGGTTACATTTGGATATAAGCTCGTCCAGCTGCTCCTCTGCTATTGTAAGATTGGACAGCTCTGCCTGCAGCTCCTTGTGGTGAGCAGCTGAAGGTCCGTCAATACGACTACCACTACAGGGAAACACAGGACAGTTCATTAGCTGTATGGAGCTGTTAACCCTTGTGATGTCCATTGGGTCAAAATGACCCAAATCACTAGCTCTTTGTGGCAGATAGAGGGCGCTAAACCTAATTCTACAGCTTACACAGACATATGTGCACTGCTGACACAACAAGATGCATCTTTGAAACCCAAAGACAAGAGGAGAGTTAACATAAAAAAAAAAAAAAATGAGCAATGCTAATTTAAAAAAGGAAAAGAAAAAAAATATATAAAAAATAAGATTGCGCCGCCGGGTGGCCAAATACATTTTTAAAGGACATCACAAGGGTTAAAAAGCAATGGGCTGTACTACACAAATGTACACAGTCCCATTTTCCTGCAATGTCCCCCCTATAATAAAATAAAGGCACTCCTACTGTACATGTGTAGTTGAATCAAGTCTTACAAAAAGTTTTATTTTCAAATGACGACAGCATAAGTCCTTCCTAAAACTGAGTGATAATTGGCTAACAACTCACTATTCTACACTGCATGTTTTTTTTTTTTTATGGATAGTGGCATTTCAAACTGAAACCGTGAGCTAGAGCAGACATGTGAGGTTCTGGGGGTGCTATAACACAAACGAGGAGTGTACCTTTAAAGTAACATTGTGGTATGTTTGGGAAGCAAACTTGGTGTTGTGGTGCTGAAAACCCCAGAAGATGCCCTATCACCGTCTTTTCTAACATTAATACTCACAGCCACTGGATGTTGTTCTTTGACTTCTTTGAGATGAGCTGTATTCCTTCCAGGACATTGGTGATGTCATAGATGCGTCTCTTTTGGACCTCCAGGACCTGGGATGCCCAGTTCAAGTCCACCACACCATCAGGAGACTGGGACAGGAGGTCCAGAAAGCGCTTGGTGGTCAGGTTGAGCGACGTGTCATACCTGGACCTTTCAGTCACTGTGCGTGGCACTGAGACAGGGTAACCCATATAATGTTGTGGATTAAAGGAGAGATATTATTACAGATCATATGAAAACAAGAATTTGACCGAAATTGCAATTATAATGATCCAAATGGTTTTGCAGTCAGATTCTCTGCACAATCTCATGAGTCAACGTATAGCATAGACTACTCCATAATAAAAAGGTAACCTTTTGATATACGAGTTGCAAAATTTTTAAAAAATCTGTTTACTTCTTACTCATACTTTCTTTAAGTCACTATAATGTTTGATTTCCAGGTATAATGTGCGATTCTGATGTCAGGCCATCACTGTGGCAGCGAGTGGCTTACATTTTAGGCAATATGAAAACTATTCATATTCGATACTATGGAAATGCCAAATATACAATAAACAACGTATTTGCATGTTTTTTTTTTAGACAAACCCTGCATGTACCTCTTGGTGGGGCGGGTGTGGATGGTGGGACTTTGCCAAAGGAAGACCCTCTGGTGGTGCTAACATACTGGTGGTCACTGTCCAAATCCAATTTCCTTTTGACCTGGATGAAATGTTTTCTTTCAAGTCAAACAGCTTCATGTCATGCACTCTAAAACACCAAGTCAAATAGTTTTTTGAAAAAGTATTTCCACATACTGAAGCCTATTCTGGTGAGATGTGTATGTTTTAAAGTTGGATTAACTGCATATAATAGCATAAGACATAACTATTTCAACTGGCAATGCCTAGAAAAACTAGACATGTCCAGAACCCCTGGGGCCTCTGGTTAGCTGTACTAAATGAAAAAACACCACACAATAGAGGAAAACAAAATGCATAGAAATGAGGATGAAAGCAAAAACATTGTTTAGGTAAATAGAGCAAGGCAACACATAAAACATGGCTCATTTACAACAGAAAAAAAAACCCCCACAAGAAGTAAGCTGTATTTGTAGCAACACCAACCTACCACCTAGTTCCTCAGATATAGTGCCAATATTCATTTATCACATATTCCCCCAAAAAGCATCCCCTTAGACCCCTTACCGGGGGCCTTCCCAAGGCAGGTCTTCTCTTATCCTGCAGCCCGACATCAGCAGGCCCCTGTGGGGTAGCAAACAACAGAATCTCCCCAGTACTGGTGGGAGCAATGGCTGGGTGGAGCCCCACATCTCTGGGGCTGGAGATTATCACTATCTGGTGGTCATCACGTAATTCAATACTTCCAGCATTCAGTAAGGTTTCAAAGTCAGCCAAAAGATCCTCAGATGTCTGTCCAGTTATCAGAGCCTCTGACATGGCAGTGTCACAAAATATACAAATCGCCTTATTTTTAGGGGGGTGAGCTTAGAAGTTGTAGTGAATAATCAGGGTTTTCCATTTGATGTGCTCACTTTATGTGAGGAAATATTAAAACGTTCTGACAACGTTTGCATGAGTTTGTCACCTGGTCGAACATTTCAATGCGTCTCAACAAGCCAATAAAAATAACCAGTATGCCAAAATAGCAAAACAGTGAAGTTTAACACACGCAATTGTAGTTAACAATACAATCAGTACTGTAAAAACAAATCCACAGCAATGCATTAAACACGCCTAAAACTAGAAAACACGGGCCACGAGCAAGACAATTAAACCAACGGTGCGCAGCAGATGCGTGTGCACTGCAAGCACAGCGACTACTGTTTCGCGTAAGTCTACTAGCTAACTAGAGAGCAGGCTAATCTTTTGTTTTCATCTGTCTGTCATTACAGTAATGCGGCGAGGCCCGACCACAATGCATTTGTTACACACAACAACCATGTATGCTAGCTAGCTATGCTAACACTATACAAACAATCAATAATAGATTTAGGTAAATAGTACTACAGATGAACTGTACATCCACAAGTATTCAACAATTTAACTTTTCTAAAAAGCTAAATGGAATTAACTATAAAAACAGGAAGCTGGCAAACTTTTATCCCGAGTCAACTACCAAAATAAAGTAACATTATCAAAACAAACCAAAAAGACGAAATCATCTATAAAAGGCGCTGGATTGTGCAGGATGATAAATCACAAGTCACTGGACATGAAATATGAAGCAGATCTGCATGCCAGGAAGTTATTAGCTACAAACACGAACTCGGTCCGCAGTCCTTCAAGCCCCTACAGTAGTTTTGTTGGGGCACGCAGGAAGCAGTCCGGGAAACCTCGAATAAAGGAAATAATCCGTGAAAATACCAGCGCATCCTTCAACTAGCCACTACCCGTCCTTTCACTCCGATAATCGACTGCGGTCCATGGATTATTTCGCATCTCGACCCAGCAAGCTAATGTTTTTGTTTTTATTGTCCCAGCTGAACTGAACAAGGGTCGGGTTTTCGCGCGAAACCCTTTTTGCCGCGAAATGAGCACGTGCTTGAGTTTGAAGATGCCCATTGGTCGAGATAAGACCCTTTCCCGAGGGCTGGGACGTCTGGCTGTCATTGGCCCAGCGGACTGTCATTTTCTAAGGCTAGAGCAATCGATGCAGCATTAGCAATATAAACAAACAAAAAAGATATATGTATAAATAATTTTTTAGACCAAAGTTGTTGTTTTTGTATAATGATTGACATTTTGTGACATAAGCAAGCAACTTCAATTTATATACTGTAATCTACACAAAAGTACCAGATTGTCACATAGATTCGACAGTATGTAGGTTGACACCTGTACATATCAATAGTTATCCATAGTCACCATATCCATAGTCACCAAAACGTCATGTTTTTCATATACAGTATATGTATTACCCAGACTGGTATTAACAATAGACATTAGAATAACATTCTAAAGCCAAACCGCCAGCCTTGGTAATCGAGCACCTATCCTGCAAAACAGAAACTACAAGATGGCGCAGGCAATATTTGAAGTGCTTGAAGGTACAAGTAATTTGCTTATAATCGCGCAACTATGAGCAATTTGGCACTAATATGTAGCCATGTACTTTGTAAGGTGTGTTTATCGGTGCAGAAAACACTGCAGTCCTGACGTGTATAATTTAATTAAATTAATTTAGCCTGACAGAGGGATGGATGCTTTTCACAAATGTTTAAAACAAGGATTCATTGTAATCCAAGATACCATAGAGAGAGGCATGAACACTTTTAAAATGTCTTTTTAGTTCTGGTTGAATGCATTCAAGTCAAATAATGTCATAATACATGTGGTAATTTTTCACATGCACTGCTATAACATGGTCCCTGTCTTGTTTGAAATTTGCCTGACCTGCAAAGTAAATAAAAATAACTTCCCGTTCCCTAAATCCATTTATTCATGCACTGGTGCGATTGGTATTCAATTCCACTTCTAGCAATTAGCAGACAGAATGCACCAGATATCATCAGCACACTAGCCTTAACGTTTCTTTCTCTTCCATGGACTTCTACTGTGTCAGGTATGGACAACCAGACAGTGTTGGCAGTCCAGTCTTTGCTGGATAGCCAAGGAGGAGTTTCAGATCCAGACAACCAGAATGTCTCTGTAACATCCACCATCCAATCTTTAGGTATGTGCAACAACTGCTCGGTAACATTACAGCCAACTGAATCTCCTTGAAGTTATTTTTTCAAACAACATACTGAAGGAGTGGTGTGTATTTGTTGGCTATAGGGCGCAGAGTGTTAAGATGCCCCTGCTCCTGCACCAACCACACATGCAATGCAGTCGTGAGTTTGCTGAAAGTAAACAAGGGGTTACATACAGTAGAAGTTTCATTCAGAGTCATACTTTTATTGTTTTTGAAAACAAGGGAATATGGGAAGCAACTTTGGTTCCCTGCGCTACATAGTGTGATAGTCAGTGTGTGTGTATGTTTTATCTTTGCACCCTCAGCAAATTTTCTTCCTCCAGCAGATGACGAGGATGTGTTTCTGTGTGGAAAGTGTAAGAAACAGTTTAACTCCCTGCCAGCCTTCATGACCCACAAGAGGGAGCAGTGCCACTCCAGCGCCCCCTCCCTGTCTACAGTTTCTCTGGCTTCTACCAACGCATACACACCGGTCCACTCCATCAGCTCTGGGCCACAGGCCCCTACCAACAGACAGGTGAGCCCACAAAGACTTAATTGTGAGACAGGTAGTCAGTCAAATGCCAGAAAGGTTTGTACATCTACCAATGCAGTATTTTATAATGCTGTTATTCATCTGTGTATTTCCATGGTTTATTCCCAGCCCCAGGTGTCGACATACATCACAGTACCCCCCTCTCCTCTGACACATACATTGGTCCAAGGCAACGTGCTGGTCAGCGATGATGTTCTGATGTCGGCCATTTCAGCCTTCACCTCCATTGACCAGCCCATGGTTGCCATGCAGACACCTGTACAGGTGAAATAGAACTAGTAAGAATGAGTGTGGAATGTGAAAGTGTACAAAGAACAGTGTGAGCAATGTTCCCCTTCTCTCCTTCCGTTTGAAACATAAACACTGGAGATGTTGTTGCATTGTATCTATGTTTGAATAATAAACATCGGTCATATTTGTTCATGTTTCTGTCTCAGAGCAACCTCAGCATGCACACAGCTGGTGTATCCTACCTTCATCATCACCACCACCACCACCATCATCACCAGCAGCAGCAGCAGCAGCAACAGCAGCAACAGCCCTCCCACAGCCTCTCCTCTGGCCACACACTGCCATCTGGACAGCCATCCCAGCAGCCAATGTCCTCCCAGGTCCAAGCAAGCCTCAGTAACTCAGTGGTTCAGGTTTATAGCACACTGCCCCCTATGGCTGGCAGTGGTAATGCAGAAATCCACACCCTGGGACTACAGCCATTTCAATCAGTGCAGGTGAGCACAGACACTCTAGTGACAGCTATAGGCTGTGTTGCTTCTATATGTCTATACATTGTTTTGTGTAGGAGACAGTTAGTGTCTGAATAAATGTAAACATTTTTATGAATGGGCGGTATGCTGATTTTTATTTAATTAAGTGATTAACCCTCATGATGTCCTTAAAAATATAGTACTTGGCCACTCGGTGGCGTCATCTGCTTGTGTATGATTTTGTTTGTTTTTGAATTGGCATTGTTTTGTGTATTTATGTATTTGTGTTGTTTTTACGTGCCTTTTAACCCTGCTGTTGTCCTCGGGTTTCAAACTCACACCTTGTTGTGCCAGCAGTGCACATCATATGTCTG
>JAODUG010003522.1:0-11218 GCA_027564795.1 Aphredoderus sayanus
TTAAATCATTCCACATGCTATTTATTGTTAATGCGCAAATGTGCATACATGTCCAAATAAATGCGCAGCTGATTGACAGGAGGTTTCAATAACCCACGATATTAAGTCGATCGGTGTAGCCTACATTCCTGTCCAGAGAAGTCACACGTTTTATTTAATGAGAATAACAACTTTTCCTTAGTCTTTGTGACCTTGTCTTGTCCTGACTTAGAACATATTATTTTTGTTGATAGGGAGGTAAAACATAGCCTATCATTTATAAATAACTCACATTTACACCATGTAATATACAGTACATAATTTTTAAAATGTACTTTATCTTGCTTAAACCTGAAACAAAATCTAGAATGTTAAGCATGGACTTATTCCTAAAATGTAATATGCATTGTGCTGTAGGTTCACTGAATGTTAGAAACGGGTCTCAAAGGATACATATAATAAGAATGTGTCAAGTATTTATACAACCACTACCTTCAGGTATTATTAGTCTAACTTAAAAGGAGTGCATTTTTAATTTCTACCATCTCAGTAAAATTGTATAAAGGTTTTGCATTGTTCTTTGGGCATCCAGCTGTCCAAGCCTTAAGTCAAATAAATCATCACTTATCATGTAGGTCCCTTATAAATCTTCTGTAATCAGTAACTGCATTATACAGTATAGTTTATCCTGTTAATTCTGACCATTTCTCATTTAGTAATATTTCCACAAGTATAGTAAGACTATATAAAGAGTTAATGTCAAAGGCCACATTTATTTGAAAAATCAACCTTTCCAAACAACTAAACTAGCAAGAGTACATCACAAATACACCCTAACTGGGGTCAGAGACGTTATTACCAAATACAAAATTACCGTACTATTAGTTTTGACCATAATTTACTATACGAAATACACACAATGCAAAAACAAACAAACAAAAAAACAAAAAATAAAATCACGTGTCAAACAGAAATAAACATTTGTTTTATTTGGGGGGAAAAGAGAGAACTTCCATTAACAAACAATGCAACACACTGACAGCCATGTTAAATACATAATGGCTACTTTGTTTAACAGTTATAATAACAATATAGAGCATTATGCAGATCTGGAACATACAATAAAAATAAAAAAACACGGCTGAACATTGGGTTCAGATTTAAGATGAGTTCAGATGAGAAATCAAGATAATTTACTACAGAGACAAGACAGGCATAGGTTATCTACCCTCAGAGACAAAGAAACAATGAAGACTATGTCCATCTCTTAAATCAACACTACAATGGCACATTGCTTTTGCTTTCTGGTTTGTTTGCCACAAGAAAAAAAGAAAAGACAGGACATTAAGGCTACTTGTGGCTAAAACAAAGTCAGTCTAAATACAGAATCATGATTTACCTCTTGCTCAACAAAAAACAAATACAGTTTTTTTGTTATGTTGCATTCCATGGATACTTTATAATCAAAGCAATGGTCTGTTATTGAGGTTAATGGAATAGCAGCACCATCTGCTGGCTAGTCAGGGAATAGCCACAAAAATTAGTCAAACGCCTCCAGAAAAGTAAACATTTTGGTAGATAGGATTCTACTGTACTATTCCATTTATTTATGTTGTTAACCAACAGCTTGAAAACTACTTGAAATATATGGACACTTAGCTCCAGGCTTGCAAACCAACCTGTGCGATTAATTTATAAAAAAGCATGGAAGATTTAAAAACCTTAACAGTATATGACCCAAATCTGGGTAGCTGCCAGTAATTTTACAAGCAACATCATTATTAAAAGTGCTGGGAAAAGCCCAAAAATATAGTGAAAATGAACCAATACGAGATATCCGCTTTCCGCACTTCCAATGCTGGTTTGGTTGGTTCGCTCAAAATTCCCTTTTTCTTAAAAACACATTAACCATAAATACACGTGGCGACATGGACAGTGAATCCACACCAGCTACAAAGGACAACACTTGCTATTTCCCACTATCTGAACATTGAGTCTGTCACCTTAACAACGACCCTCAGGCAGGGACATCTCTAAACCTGAGACTTGAGGTGAGGACGGTGACCTCTGACCCACTGTCACAATGTGTGACGCGACAGTACTCAAGGATCTGGCTCTGGCATATCGATACAGAACATCCACCATTCACTTTCTTGTCAGCTTTAATACGGTTCTCTAAATAGGGATTTCTCCGGCAACAAAAGGCAGTTGGGTTTACCCCATCCACACTGGAATCCACTCTGACTTCACACCAGTGGAGTCTCAACTGTCCAACATCAGTTAAAGTCTACGTCTAACCCACCACCACTCACTAACCCCCTCCACTTTGTGATCATTCTGTATTGTCCTGGACCTTCCCCCAGGGTTTAAAGCAAGGCTGTTGTAGTCGTGCTGCTGTTTGGGACAAATGATTATCATTAAATAAGACGGCCTCACCGACGTGCCACCACGGCAATAAAATACATACAGTACATGTTGAGAAACAATAAGGAAGTGGATTTAAGTGGATTTTAATATAATAGTAATACAAAATGTATAATAATAAAACTAACAATGAGTGCAATGTCTCTTAGAAGGCACAGTCTGGCATGAATTGGCACAGCCCATCTCAGTTCAGTTACCTGGGATTCTACAATCCCTTCTTTCGGAGCCGTTCTACACCCGTTGGGGCGTGGTTCATTTCTGTTGCTGCTGCCTCAGGCTGTCCAGCAGGATGAGCTTGTGGGCGGGGTCCAGAACTCCTGCCTCCTCCAGGTCCTCCTCGGTGATGTCACTGGAGCAGTGCGGGTGATTGGTTAAGAGAAAACAAAGGCAGGGTGAAACATGACACTGCAAGGTTTCAACCCCCCCCCAGCAACAGCAACTTCAACTTCCCCACAAGGGACATTTCTGGCAGTTACAGGCTTCTACTGTATGTGTGTGCTGAATTATGTATATCGAAATGCATTTAATTATACCAATATTAGAAATACTATGCAATATTGACAACTGACATGTGAGCCTCATGTCCACTGTGTGTGTGTGTGTGTGTGTGTGTGCGTGTACCTAAGGAACTCCAGGTCATCCCAGCCATTGTGCAGCAGGCCCTCTTCATACCTCTCCAGCCCCAGTCTCCTCAGCCACTCCCCAACAGAGGACTCTCCCACTGACAGAGAGGAACTGCTGCTCCCCCACAGTGCCTGCATGGCAACACAACACGCTAACGCCAAGCCACAGTGCAGCGCTCCCCAGGGACCCCAGTGTCAGCACAAAGCATGCCGCCTTTGCTAGCCTTGTCAGCACTGTGCTGATTTAGCAAGCTAATGGCAGCTAATGGCATGCTAGTGCAATGTAAACGCCTGCTTCAGAGCTAAGGTATTATACGTTGACAGCATTTAGCAGACGCTTTCATCCAAAGCGATTTATAGCAACATTTCGTACATACGATTAGTCAGTAGCTGAATAGGACATCATACATGTAAACAGTGTGTTGGAATAATGACAGTAGCATGTCAACAGGGCTAGCTCACATTTCACAACATACACATCATACAGTATATACATAAACAATCCTCAGGCAGAATAATTCCTAAATACGAGTAGTGCTTAATACTGGTGAAGCGCTTAATATTCTAAGAGCAGATCCTCACAGGAAAACAGGAAAGAGAAATGATTTATTTAATGGCATAGAACCAGTTTGAGTGTACAGTGTGTGATAGTGGGCTCCCACCTCCTCAGGGAGGTCCTCTGCGATGCTCTCTGGGATGAGGTTTCGCGGTGGGAAGGTGCGGCAGGCCTCCAGGCCCATGCCCAGGCCCAAGCCGAGGCCCAGGCCCAGGCCCAGGCCCTGAGCCCTGAGTGGGGGCGGGGCAGAGGGGGCGCGGGGCGGGGGCTGCCCGGGGAACTCGCTCTCGCTCAGCGTCTTGGCCATCTGCAGCACCGAGCATGACTGGTCGTCCAGCAGCCCCCTCTTGTAGCCCTCCCCCGGCGGCGGGGCCGGTGGGGGGGCCAGCGGGGGGGCCGTGCTGGCGTTGCCCGCGGGGACCCTGACCTCGGCCAGGTCCGGGTAAAGGGGGCGGGGCGTCTCCAATGCTCCTTTGGGCAGCGGGGGAGGGGGGAAGTCGGGCGGGGGCCGATTCAAGGAGCCCCCTAACCCCGGGGGGGCGCCTCCGCCCTGGGGCCCCCCAAGTGCCGCCGCCATGACGACCCCGCCGTCCTCCTCCGACGAGCCCTCCTCGCTGATGGTGCGCACCGAGTGGCCCGGCGGGGGTCTGCGGGGGTTCGACGGCCCGGGCGGGGCCTTGGAACGCGGCGCCGCCGCCGACTGCGTCTGGGCTTTGGCTGCCGGGGGGTTGGAGGAGGCGGAGGAGGCGGAGGAGGGGTGGAGGTCTGCTGCCAAGGCGGCCGATTGGTTGGGGACGCCCTCCAGGATGTAGTAGGCGGGGTTGTTGTAACTGTTCTTGCTGACGGACGGGTCGCCGTCCGAGGGCTCCTGCTTGGATCTGAGCGACACGGTTAACACATGCAGCTGGGTTACTGGGCTGGGCCTCCCACCTGGGGCCGGCCTACCTGGAAGCATCCTTGAGCAGGATGCCTAACCTCTACCTGCTCCTTTCGGATACATGTGACTGTACTTAGTGTTGGCTGGTTATGTCTGAAGGTGTGTGTGGGGGAGGGTTATGTTTACGCACCTCGTGGCACTCTCCTCCTTAATGCTTCTCTCTCCCTCCTCGCTGACCTTCCCCAGCTCTGATCCACCCTGCTTGCGACACAGGGAGGGCCTGTGTGCACACACCAACAGCGGCTCAGTCAAAACAAGTGGTTTCAGACCATCTACTAACCACCACCCTCCTCTTTTATGTTACCTTTCTGTGCCCCAGAGCACAGAATATTCACCCCAGCTAGCTGGACATGCACCTGGGAGAGTATGGCAGGAGCACTCTGGTGTGGAAGGGGCCGGCACTGTCGGTTGGTTCAAGCAACAAGCACCATTGACACCAGATGGCGCCACCTGATTGTTTTGTTAGCTTTATTGTCAGCGCTGTGTGTATTTGTTTCTTTATTAATTATCTATTTATATGTTTGTGTTTTTTGTGCTTTTTAACCCTCCTGTTGTCCTCAGGTTTCAAACACACACCTTGCAGTGCACATCATGTCTGTGTAAGCTGTAGAATTTGTTTTAGCGCCTTCTATCTGCCACAAAGAGGAAGTGCGTTGGGTCTGTTTGACTCAGAGGACAACAGGAGGGTGAATCAGAGGAGTGCCGTTGTATAGGATTATGAGTGCACGATCAAGAAGTGTCTCATTATTACCGTACACACATAATAGCATGGAATATGTATGCACAACAAGTTTCAACAATTTGAAATAAACCTTCACCTGCTTCAAAGTGTCCCGAGCCCAGTGTGGCAAGCTACAGGATGTGCTACAGGATGTGGGCCACAATCCACAAACCTTATGAACTCAATCAGCTAAAGCAATGTTAAATATGGCGGTACTAACTTGACATATTCATGTCCACTTCTGGGAAGCAGGGTAGATTTTCCTTTTGGTCCACCAGCATCATCTTTGTCCACACTAATCCACTCTAATACACACACACACACAAATACATACACAAATAGACTATTGTTAGCAACAGTGACAGTAATTACAATTGTGTGCAATTAAATACAAACAGTAAGAGACAGCATAGCGTTTATACACATTGTCCCTCAATTATGAAATGTGCATATCCACGCATAGGTCAGCGTTTATCAATTTGGACGTGATTTATGGCAATGATCAAATCTCACGTCCAGTCTCAACTGGTGTATGCAAGTTTTCGAGTCTCTTACTTGTGCAGCATTGTAGAGCTGGCGGAGGATTACCCAAGTTGTTTCTAGACTATAGGCTGCGCAGCAGATAGTACAAGGCTATGCATTCACATAGGCCTATTCATAACATGAAATTGTGTGTATTAGAGTGGATCATTCTTACACTGAATTGACGAGATACAAACGGTTTCATAAATCACACCTGAGTGCTGCTGGTCTCTAAAATAGATTGATAAATGAGGGCCATTAATATTAAACATTACTATATGGGTGAACAAATTCACTGTATATATACTATGGATGTATGTAATATGTACACATGATGATGGAGCAGTGTAGTAGAATAGTAACTAGGGTTACCGTAGAGCCTCTCTCGGGTGCCCATTCTCTCGGAGGGCACTCGGACCCTCATCAGGCCCCTGATGTTGCCTGTCTCCTCCCCGCGGTGCGACAGGTAGGTATGGAACTGCTGCACTGTGCTGCCAATCATGGACTTCAGCGCCAACACACACTCCCCTGGTGGACATAGTGACACACACACACACACACACAGACAGCACCACATGTTAATGCATGAGTCAATACATGAGCTGCTTCCTCCTTACTATTAAATAACATTTACATTAGATTAAAATGTCATTCTTATCCTTTGCATCAATAATGTTTTCCTTTTTAAATAAAGTCACAACCCCCTACAGCAGCTACCTTTATTGTGATCCATAGATGAATAGGCTATCCATAAATGAGTAGCACTTTTCAGAGATTAGGCGGCAGGGTATGCTAGTGGTTAGCACGTTCAGCTCCCAGCCAAACGGTCAAGGGGTTCAATCCCCAACATGCCTATCCTAAATGCTCCTTGGTAAGTGTACTTACTGTATGTCACGTGAAAGCAACTGCTAAATTACAAAATTGTAATTGAGAAATATACCGAGTAGGCTATATTATTAAAATGGGGATTTATTTGTATAATTAGTTATAGTATATACCAGCAACAGTAGGTTATGTTTTCACTGGTTGTGTAATAATTACTTTACCACCAGCAAAATGTCCCTGCCATCAGTAACATCCAGAAATTACTACAGTATGTAATTGACGGCTTGGTATATAAAGAAATAAGGAACTATAGAATACAGAAGTGTTTTATCTTTTCACTGCAACAATTTCCTATTAACCAAAGAGTCAAAGCACACACACATGCACACACACAGAGGTTAAAAAACTGATCTTGCTATTGGGGTTTGGGAGAAGGTTTTTGATGTCCTTACATCTTTACATGTGCATTATAAGATATTTGGAGGGCTGAAATAGGTGCCCTCCAAATAGCTTTAAATACCTGCCTCTTTCTGTGACTCCTCACTTGCCTCTCTTGCCAAAGTGTACAATAAAATTAGTTTGTAAATGAAATGTAATGAATAATTTTCAGGAATGATTCCTCCAATGATGATCTCCTGGGATGAGGGGCATTGAACTGCAAGCCGTGTGCTATGAAAATACTGTCAGGTTTGTTCAGAACAAACCCTTGCTTTTAGGCAGGTTAGACAATTGTGTGGTGCATAGCTGTGTAATACCGTGACTACTCAGAGCCTTGTAGACCTAAGCCAAAGTACCACCATTATATATTATTTGTAATAACAACAAGATCATTTAGGCTACTCCACCCACGTTAAAGAAACAACGCAAGTGATCAGATAAAGAAGTCGGTTATACAATTGCTTTTCAGAAGGTATATAGGCAATTTTGTTACTTTATTCATTTATTATTATTATTATTATATATTTTTTTTAAAGGTCCATCCTCGGTGGTACCCAGCATTGAGTGTGCGCATGCAAAAGTGCACGTGCGCGCACACACACACGCACACACACACACCGTAGGACTCGTATCCGTCCAGGGACTTGACTGTGAGCAGCAGGTGCTGGTCCTGCAGGTACTCGGTGTCTGACAGGAGGGGGTTCAGCGTGGTCAGCTGCTTGCTGGACCAGCCCACACGCAGGAAGTTGACGTTGTCGCTGCTCTGGCTGTCGTTCTCGTAGCTCTTCTTGAACTCTACCGGAGAGAGGGGGGAGGGAGGGGGAGAGAGGGGGGTTGAACAAAGGAGCTTACTTTGAGGCACTTGTGCCAGGTAAAGAACCGGGAGAACATTTGGAAACAGACCAAGACCCACTGGTACATGGTCGTCCTGGAGATGGGTAGCGGGAGAAGGGGGGGCAGATGGAGGGAAAGCCCACAGGTAAGGTAGAGGGTTATTCTGCGTCACTATAATGCAGAGCCCCTGTGGTTTAAGTTCTATACTACATTTGATAGATGGGTTAGATACACATCTGTGTGTTAATGCTCTGATAGATGTCTGTTTAATGAGTCACTTAATAGAAATCATTGAGTGCATGTTCGTGTGTCTCACCCTCCAGACAGGTGGAGTAAAACTCAATGAAGAACTTGGTTCTGCTGGCTGTCTTCACAATGGCCTCGATACTCTCAAACTCTATGTAGGCGTGCTCTGAAGACTTGGGCAGACCTGTGTGTAAGAGATGGAGAACACATTTAGATGAGGCAAAAAAGGGAGAAGATATGTTAATGCGACATGAAAACAGCAAAATATAGACTTATAATAATATAATAATATAATATAGACCGAAGAGACAGAAAATAAGGAAAATACAGTAAAAATGGGATGTACTTTCTGGTACCTTTCTTGGAGACAAACTGGGATGTGACCCCCACCTCAAACGTGGCAAACACAGGGGAATGGTCACTGGTCACAATGTCATCTGTGCAACCTGTCAGGGAGAACAAGCCTGTTAATATGGCTTCAATCAAAAGTTACACCGCTTGATGCTTGTGCTGTAGTCAATCAGAACTTGCATGTGTGTGTGTGGGAGAGGAAATGCTCTTTCAAACCAAAACATTGTGTAATGGTGGTTTCACTCACAAGGTTAGCAGGACTAGTGCGACATGGTATAAACACCTCTATAGCCACGCAATAGAGGTGGTCCAATCAGAATGATTGGAAACGGTCAAGGAAAACAATCTCCTGGACTTTGTAATATAATTTCACAAGCCTCCACTGGTGCCTCTCACCATAAGAGTTGCAGACAATGTGTGTCTCTGGATAGGACTTCCAGAGAATACGATCACACCAAGATGGCACATTGGTCCTCATCTGAGGAGAAAGAGGAAGCGATCATTGTAAAAAGTATTTCCAATATTCACTGACTTCAAGGCACAGCATTGTCCAGCTCAACTCATAAGGAGTGGAACATTGTGGAAATAAGGAAACATATACACATGGAAAACAAAAAGAACACCATTCACCAATTATGTGTGTGTGTGTGAGAGAGATATCTTACCCCTGTAGCCTTCTGTTTCTGCCAGACATACGTGTCCCTGGAACCACGTTCGTAACGGTACGTGGGCGGGTAGGAGATCTCTTCTTCAGCTACACACAAAAATACTGATATATATAGCTGCTGTAGCACAAAAATCTTGAATATGTTTAAGTCAGTGGCCCAGGAGGTTACAGTTGCTTTACTAAATGTTCTGACATTTTACAATCTCATGCAATAAAATACAGTTACACCCCAAGACAGTCGCCAAGACTTTCCTAACAACAAAACAACAAACAAACATCTGCAACATAATTCAAAGCACAAGTCTGTGGTACAAACAGCTTGCATACCAAAGCGAAGAAAGACCTTGTTTTTCTCTCTCTCCAGGTTTAGCTGATCCACCTTCAGCAAAGGGTCAAACTCCTTCCTGTTGATGTAGTTTAGAATCTCCTGCACACACACGCAGGATCACAAACCATCTATTTATGCCAGAATGTACCTGTTTTATATGTTAATGTGTTTTTTGCAGACCGCAGGTAGCATAGTTGGTACCTAGGCACTGTAGCTAATAATGGGGATCCGAATAAACAAATGCCATGGTGTAATTCATTGTGTGGGTGTGAGACTGTGTGTGATGGTGTGTGTGATATTGTGATTGTATGTGTGTGCATGCGTTTGTGCGTAAGTGTGAGATTGTGAGTGTGGGGGCTACCTGTATGTCCATATCCAGCCTGTAGTTGAGGTCTCCCAGCCAGAACAGGTGTGTGAAGCGCAGTGAAATGTCAAAGGAGCTAAGCTGTTTGTCTCCCAGCGACAGCAGCCTCAGTATGTCCAGGTAGTTCTGGTTCCGCCTATGAAGGTCATAGGTCACAGACAGAACGCAACACCAAAAATCTATTGTGTTTATCCATTTAACTGATAGCCTTGATCAGCAGTTATTAATAACCTTTATTTAGATAATTAGATATGTGTTTCTATATATAGCTCAGGATGATAAATAATATCCTCGCATAGAGTATGTGGTGTGTGTGGGTGTGGGTGATTGAGTGAGAGAGTACCTAGCAATCTTCTCATTCCCTGATGTCAAATGGCAGTTCACAAAGCCAAAGGAGGTTCCGTTGAACATAAATGACACACCCACTGCCCCTTTGTTGCCTAGGGAACCACCAATGACACATTTTGAGACAAAACAAGTCAAACAGAGAACATACAGTACAACACCTTTTACTCCCTTATGAAAGTATTACATTATCCCGCTACAGGCGTTGCATAGAGACTGCAGTGTTACCCACCCAGTGTGTTGGCAATTCCCGTCTTGACGCTGGACACTCCAACATGGCTGATGCGGTTCTCATGTTCGGGCTTCACCAGCACGGCTATCTTAATATTCCACAATGTTTGCACCGCTATCTAGAAGCAGAAGACAATAGAGCTATTAAGTCTGATCCATGAAGACACTACAATGGTGATTTGGCTATTACCAGTTTTGGTCATTTCTCCAGGGTGTATCGAATAAAATACAAAGTGTCCAATAATGATCTACTGTATACAGTATAACTGCTATGCCATAACAACGTGTAAACTTTTTACATTTTACAGT
Organism: Aphredoderus sayanus; assembly: GCA_027564795.1. Classification (NCBI taxonomy): domain Eukaryota; kingdom Metazoa; phylum Chordata; class Actinopteri; order Percopsiformes; family Aphredoderidae; genus Aphredoderus; species Aphredoderus sayanus. The sequence continues at coordinate 10,701 of JAODUG010003522.1, forward strand.
GCACCTTCTCCATACACCTACAGGGGCCGCTGTAGGCTAGATGGAGCTGTAAACATTGCATATACAGTACTTAACCCTTGTAATGTCCTCTGGGTTGTTGTTAATTATGTTTGTTCAAGTTTGTTTGTATTTTACTTAAAATATATTTAATTTTACCAGGTGAAGTCTCATTTGACATTAGACTCTTTTTCAAAAAAGACCTGACCAAGAAATAGCATAAAACAAATACAAGGTTATACAAAAATAAAAGGTTTCAAGCATAGAATGGACAATGGACACTGTATAAACCCCTTAGTTCACTGAATAAGACAAAACAAACTCTTGATGTCAAAATTACCCAAATCACTACCTCTTTGTTGCAGATAGAAGGCGCTAAATCGAATTCTACAGCTTACACACACATATGATGTGCACTGCTGACACAAAAAGGTGTGACTTTGTAACCCGAGGACAACAGGAGGGTTAAAAGGCACAAAAAACTACATAAATACATAAAGAAATAATTAATAAATAAATAA